>JAQFYE010002679.1:0-17322 GCA_034694305.1 Protaphorura glebata
AGAATTTGCAACCAAGACTGGCCACACCGCAAAAACTTTGGAAATTCTTAAGGAAAACAAGCTGAGTGAAGTTCGATATGATAAGTGCACCTATGCCGTTCTTCCCTTTGAGAGGAAAACAAATCAAAATCAAAATCTTCCTTTAGTTAAAGCTGATGGAAGTTCCTTATATCTCTTACGCGATATTGCCGCCGCTCTAAGTCGTCATGATGCTTACGGGTAAATAAGTATTTCTGACGAAATAAGTACGATTATTTTGGATAATTCGAATTTCTTGAATTTAATCAAATGAAAGAAATTATGAATTGATTTCTTCTGTCTTCTGATTCTTTGTTTTGCGTTTTGCCTAATTTCAGCTTTGACAGGATGATTTACGTGGTGGACAAGAGACAAGCTAACCACTTCTTGAATTTGTTCTCAATCTTGTCTGAACTGGGTTTCTCGGATGGAAAGGTAGAGACTTTTGTGAAACCAGAACGTAAAATTCAACATGTATCCTTCGGACAAGTGGAAGGAATGTCAACTCGTTCCGGGAACGCCGTACTTTTCTCGGGCGTGATTCGAGATGGATCACAAATTATGCAAGAAAATCGATTAAAATCTCCAAATGTACGGAACAAGGAGGATACCACGATTTCAACACAACTAGCCCTATCATCACTTGTCGCCCACTTCCTCCGAGTACGAAGAAATCGAGACTGTCAATTCGACTGGAAGGAGGCACTCAGGTCAACTGGAGATACCGGTGTGCGTCTTCAGTACACCCATTCTAGACTTAAATCCCTGGAGGAGAGGCTTGAATTCAAAACGACAAGTAGTGAACAATTTAAAGCAGATTTTAATACAGAGTACATTTTAACTGACCCGATCGCCTTGGATTTAACTCTTCACTTACTCAAGTACATTTAGAATTTTATTCTGAAAGATTGGAAATTCGGTGCCAAAACAAAGCAGACTTTAATTATATTATATTTTTTCATTTTCCCAACAGCTTTGAAGATTCACTAGTGACATCGTACGATGAACTTGAACCCTGCTTACTCCTAACTTATCTCTTCAAACTTTGTGACAAAATATCAAAAGCACTGAAAGAACTCCAAGTTCTCTCTGAGCCCAACACATCAGTAGCCAATACTCGGCTGCTGTTATTTGTGTTGTCCAGAAGAACGCTCGCGGTCGGTTTAGATATAATAGGAATCAAACCTCTCGATCAAATTTAATGACGAATATTTCGCCGCATTGTGTATTTTGATACTGAATTCTTATCAATTAGAAATAAAAATTATACTTCCGACTCAATGCAAGGTAAGCTTATAAACTCACTTAATTTATTCACATATGGAAAGATGAATCAATTCCTGAGTGGAGCACCTGTTGTGAAACTTGATTCAAACATTGGAATGTTGTAAAATGTTCAAGTCATAAAATATAAAGACATTAATTAACAATGATCATATGGAGGTCATTAACAATTAGAGACACATTTTGAGGAACATCGGTGTTGTTGTTGCTCAAAAACAGTTGGACCAGCGAAATGTTTTTTTGGTTCATAAAAAATGGTGCGCTGATTTACTTCTGTTCTGTGAAATATTTTAAGTTGCATGATGTCGAACTGACAGAATTGATAAAATGCCGTGAAACATTTCCAAGTATAAATTATGAGTGGTTCAGACAATATATAAAAATTACCTAATGCTGAATTTCAATAGCAAGAGAATTCTTTCTCTTCTAAATCTTTCGAGTTTGTATTTGTATCGAGATCACATTTGTGTGAACTATATAATATATCCGTGACCTGAGTACACGGATTCAAAAATGAAATGGCTGATATAATGCTAATATCACTTTGAGGTCGAAGTTTCGGCACCGTAAATGTGTAACATTTTAGAGGGGACAAGCTAGCGCACTGAAGTTGTTTGTACCTACAGAAAACTCTTGGGATTGAGTTCTAAGTTAAGTCTAATTAAGTAGAGTGGCAAGTAACAGTAATATTCTAGCTTCAACTTGAAGGAACCGGAAAGTACATATTAAACTATAACACAACCGTTTAGACTTATCCAAACTATAAAATGTGTATTAGACTTTATTTTATAACAGAAATGTAGCAAATACACAAAATGTATGTCTGCACTGCACTCAGCTCAAAACTATAGCCAGACTAAAAAATTAAATCAAAATGTTTACTTCGTCAGCTCTCTAAAATTGAATTACTGTCGATATTTCATTCGACAGCATTCCTTCCTATTCCTTTCCTGAAGAGATCGATTTTTCAGAGACTGTTTCAACAATTTCTTTATCTTCCCCTTCAACAGCATCTTCCAAAAATTTGGACGCCATTTGACTAGTATAATCAACAATTTCTTCAGCCTTCGGTAGCTCAAACAAAAGTTCTTGTGTCAACTTGGGACTGGTTCACTCTACTCACAACGTTGAGAGACACAGGTCTTTGTGCTTACAGCAGGACGAATATCTTTATCATAAAATATATAGAATCAGAAGGATTTCCAGCGGCAGAAGTTGCATTAGTCGAGACTGTTCCCGTTTCTGAATTAGGAAGTTCTGCTGTGCGAAGTTTAGCAATCATTTCTCGGAGTTGGGAAATCTCACTGCTTGATGTTTCTTTCAGATTCTCAATCTCCTTAGCACATACAGATGTGCAACCTGCGCGCGTAAAACTCTGAGGATCGTCCTCTGGAAGAACTTCTCCAGCATAACTAATACTCATGTTATCCCTTAACAATGCTTTTTTCTTTGGCGAATTTGAAGTTATTCGGCATTGACTGACTCATGATGCCAACGCGAATGTCACCCGGCTTGGCATCCGTAGCTCCAGGAATTGAGATTCTTTAAACTTGACTCCAAAGGGACCGGATTGTCTCTAATTGTCTTCACAGTGGATAAGGCAGTGAAAAGTGCGCTAATTAGACCCTGTATTTGGGTATATTATTCCACTTGTGGCGAGCTAACGGTGAATAACTGTATATATAATACAGTTATCCAATACGCCCCCCCCCCCTTGTCTGCACGAGCATGGGAACCTCATAGCACGCCCGCAAATAGCAGACTACTAGCACACTATAGGCTACTTTGCATACTTTTCCAAAGTGAGGTGTATCTAGCCAACCCTACCCTAGTACTCGTTTCTAGTTTTTCTGTATTATGATATTTGTAGTCACTATAAAAATGGCTAATTGCCGGCTAAAATATTTTCGGACTCCTCGTCAGATTTACACATCGGCAACTGTTCTGGAGGATTCAGTATTTTCGTAAGTACCTTGCCCAAGAAGGGCAAAGGACACAAGCTTTCATCTAATTATTAACCAAAATCTAACTGATGACAAATAAGTGCATGGTTACATTACAGGTCAGGAAAACACAGAACATGAGATCTCTAATTCGTAGTTCGCTTGGTTGTTCAGAATCAGTGAAGTGAGTGAGTTCCGGTTTTAAGCACTCGTAATAATATTGACAACGCTGCAAACTGATATCTATAATAAAAGAAATCATAACTAACAACTAACTAGGAAAATTCCTAGAATACTTAAAAGTGAGCTTATTTCTACAATCTGGTAAGCCTGGTTGCAGTAGAAGTGGTTCCCTTGTGACATTGAGTTTTATTGCACATGACATTATTTGACTTCCGAGCATAGAGGTTCGTTCCTCCAAAAATATGTATAAGAAAAAACACGGCAAGTTTTCTACATGAAAATACAACCGAGGAGAGAAATTGAGAAATACGATAAGAAAGAGAAAGAGACACGTTAGAAAAATTTTAATTTTAGTCGTGAATCGTGATAAAATAAATTTTGAAGCCTGAAATGGCCAAATCGTCTTCAGAAATCCTGAACGAATTGTTCAACACATTCAATACTTCTTTCGACGAAAGGGAAGCACTTGCTCTACTTGATTCCAGTTTGTCGTCCAGAAATAAGAAGAAAAAGAAAAAGAAGGAAAAAGAAAAAGATAAGGTAAAGGTAAAGGACAGGAAGGAAAAACTGAAGAAGAAAAGTTCTCCGGAGAAAAAGGACAAAGACAAAGAAAAATCCAAGTCCAATTCCAGAAAATACTCATCCAAAACACATAAATCCCGATCACCGAAAGGAAAATCGAAGAAGGGAATCTTCGAAGAAATTGGTAAGTTTTATATATAACCGTAAATTAGTGAATCATGGGATAATATTTTTTATTCGAATTGACGGTCGCATTGTCACGGGAATTGGGCAAGTAATATTTAGTGCACCGGCAATTGTGTACTAATTTCGAGTTATTTCAAAGGCTGATAGGGGTACGAATCGTACGCCACGCGGTACGCCTATCGTAGCGGATTTATAAGGAGACTTGTCATTAATATAATTTTTGTGGTTAATAAATAGACGAGCAGGAGTACGAGGTGAAATTGGACGTAGACACATCGTCTTCACCCCCAGCTGCAAAATCAGTATACAAGGCCACCAAGCTTGTCCTTGACATTGAGGAAGGTGAAATCTTGGAAGACGTCAATGCTGATAACGACGATTCTCCTCCACGCCAGATAAAGCATCACACCGGTCCTCCCTTTAATATTGACGACGATTTGGTCTGCCCGAAATTGAAAAAAAGAAAACGATCCCATTCTCATCGGGATGACATGGTTGACATCAGTCGGGACGATTTTTTCCGACGTGGCAGAGAGTTTTCATCCAAAAGTTCGAGGAAATCTGAAATCGAACTAGAAAAACATGTTGACGATTTTATCGAAGCACCTCACACATCCAACTCAAAGTCGAAATCCAGGCGTGGCCATCATTCCCCGGATATAGAGACTCGTAGATCCAGGAGGACTGGAAGTGATAGTCCACGAGATGAAAGGCATTCTGAGTCATTTAGAATTCGCCGGGAAGAATCTCCTATCTCCCGAAGAGTTGGGCAAACGAGCTCTGGTATTGTTTGGCGCGTACCAGAAGCAGAACGGGAACGTGAGCGAGGCCGTGACCACGAACGCGATCGTAGCAATGTTGAGAAGAGTTTGTATTTTGCTGACGCGCGGGGAAACGATGACAGGAATTCCAGAGTCTACAGAAACCCGAGAAGTCGGAGTCGAACTCGTCGTAATTCAGGAGGGCATGATAATCGGAGGGGTTCTTTCTCCAGGAGCTGGGAGGACAGGAGTCACAGGAGATCAAGATCAAGATCTTTCTCACGTTCACGCTCGAGCCGAAATCGACATCCAGACGACATAATTGACAAGGCGAAGCTTCTCGAAATAGCAAGACATAATGCGGCCAAATTAATGAAGACTGGTGTGCTTCCCAGTGACATATTTTCTCGAGATCAAATCATTGCAATTCGGGCTGGAGGAAAGAGTGTGGACGAACTCACAAGCTATTGTCAAAGATTGGCAAAGCGGGAGGCGATGGGAATTGAGGATATGTCTTCAGATTCAGGGGATGAGGGAGAACGCGGCGACTTTATTCATCATCCGTTCGTCGTTAAAGACAGACCAATGCCAAGTATTACAATGAATATTCGCAACGCCATACCTTTGCCGGTTAGGTCAGCTCAAGAGCTTGCGATTGAAAATGCGAAATTGAAAGTCCAATTCCCGGTGTCAAGTGGAACGCAACATAGGCTCGAGTTAGAGTGGAAACCAGTCGAGAAAGATGACGAAACAGAGGGCACAGCTGCGGCGGACGATAAAAGGTAGGAAAGTTTTAAACCTCAGAAAATAGTAAGAACTGAAGTTCGTATTCCACATATTCATATTGTGATATCCAAAAATAGTCCGATAGTCCGTTCAGTTAGCGTATAGGCTATAAAAATATTAATCAGGTATGAATGTGAAGGAATGATATCGACATATATCATGCAGGAATTAATCCTTAATTTTTCTTTCAGCTTGGTCCCACTTGGTAGCGTTCCAGTTGGAACAGTAGCCCCTATGCCTCAAATTCAAGATATACCTCTACCGGTACCTCCGCCATCGACCAGTGGGCCATTAGCTATCATGCCTCCACCAGATCCACCAAAACCAGTCAAGTTGGACCCACCAAAGCCAACATCTGGGATTAAATTTGATCCACCACCCACACCAAATCTTGACATTGGTGCAATCATATCAGTTCGACTTCGGGCAATGAGAAGACTGCAACAAGATCCAGACGATGCCGAAGCAAAGTCACAACTAGAAGAAGCAACACAAGAGGTACAAGGAGAAAAATCTGATTCATTTTGTATTAGTTGAAGGGGATTCTGATTTTGATTGTAATTTCGAATGATCTTCGTTTGAAAGGAAAACCGGCTAGTGTTCCAGAGCATTTTATAGCGGAACAATTAGAGTTCTTGTTTGAAGCTTGCTGAGGGAGGTGGAGAGGTCCGCGGATTAGATTCCTTTTTCTAGTTCACTCTGTTATTCAAAGAGTGAACCGCGATATGCCAATCGCTGGCGGCTGGCCTAGTCGGGATGGTTTAGAATGCCTGGCATATTGGGGGACATATTTTATTGTCCCCCTAGACCTCATCCTAAACATATACATACATAGCCGAGCCGAATCACTCGAATATTATTATTTTGATTTTTATCATCTTAGATGAAAAGTTGGGCTGAATTGAAAGCATTGGAACCGAAATTCTTGAGCGCAGCTGAAATTACCGGTGGTCCTCAAGCTTGGGCTAAGAAAGACCAGCTAAAAAATGCGACTGCTCTTTCTGGAGGAATGGGAATGCATTTATTACAGAGAATGGGTTGGAGACCTGGAGAAGGTTTGGGGAAGAATAAAGAGGGCGGAACAGAACCACTCGCCCTGGATGTTAAAACAGACAAAAAGGGTTTATCTGCATCAACTGAAGGAAAATTAGGGAAGGACAGACCGCCTAGTCTTCCCATGATTTATGACCTCAGCGGTAATTCTAAAAAATTTACCAATACACGGTTCAAAAAACCAGAATTCTCTTACCGGTGTTAAGAATTTAGGAGAATGCATTCCTTCTTTAAAGTTGTGAATGTGAAATACCGATATAGAAAACCTGATTTTCTACCAAAATCCGAATGGATAATTTTAACTTGGCTAATTTATAATTATTGTTTACGCCAATTCCAGGGAAACATCCTGTCTCAGCCTTGATGGAACTTTGCGTGAAACGAAAATGGGGTCCACCTAATTTTGAGCTGTGTTTTGAACATGGCCCTCCTCATAAAAAACAATTTGTGTTCAAAGTGATAGTGAACGGAGTGGAGTATCAACCGTGTGTAGCAACAAATAATAAAAAAATGGCAAAAACTAATTCTGCTGCTTTTTGTCTTCAATCTCTGGGACTACTCCCTACAGCTGAAGCACCATCGTCGGCAGAAACACTGCGAACAGTACCTGATAAACCTTCCGATATCGCCGCTATGCCACCTCCACCCCCACCCCCACCCCCACCTGTGGCTCTAAATCAACCAGGCACCTCTCGACAAGGAAATGCACAACTTCGGAATTTTATTTCTTCTCATACCCTTCAAACTGTGCTCCCTAACTCGAAATGAAATAATTTAAAAGAAAAGCGAATATAATAGTATATATAATAGAAAGTTGATTTCCCAGAGAGTAAAATATCAAAAAATTGTTATGAAAAAAATTATGGAAAAGGGTGAGTGTGATTTGCATAATTTTGATTCAGGAATGACGGGCTAGTCAGTATGAATTGGCGGTCAAATACAGAATTATTGTAACTCGACTGGAGAGTTAACTTGCTGTTTCATGAAGTTTTGCAATTTCTACTGAAAGTCCCCTTAATTCGGCGACCAGTTTGTTTCGGTCTGCTTCAGACAACCATGGAACTGCTTGGATTAAAAAATAACGCGCGAAATTAGTTTTGTTAGTCTTTAGTTTTTAGTCTACCTGAGTTCTTAAGTTCAAAGTCAAAATTATCAGTCCAGAAAAAAAATGAAGTTTCCGAAAACATGAAAACGAATAAAAAATATTTTCTTTTCAGGACCGAACAATGTAATCCGTTCAAAATTATTCCACCCTTGATTTTATACTTAAAACTTTTATTTAACGTATTTTAACTTTAAAATATTCGAACGAAAGGAATGTTGATGTTTGGTAATCATTATTTATGAATTTGTGATTCAGCTGTGGGAAATGAGAAGTAGTAATGAAATCTTTCAAGAATTGTGACGTGTACATATTTACAGGCAATCCTCTCCAAGTGCCCATTTGCCTTAGACGACCGGGTTACCGATCCACCCGAAAGAACTTTTAAATCGACGAAGCCAATGCAGGTAGCATAAGGTGGCAGCATTGAGTTTTTTGGGTGGCAGCATACGAGTGTGGCAGCATGACAGCATTGAGTTGCTCGGGTGGCATTGGCGGCCTGTTCCTAAATCGTACCCATATAATATGTACGCCTATCGCGTGTCCCAAGAAACTAAATCTTGGAAGCAGTATTGTAATGATGATGGTGAAACTTGGAATTAGGATATTTTTTAATTCTTTTATCTTTTCTGTCTTAATCGTATACGAAAGGAATCTATCTTGCAGTCGGGGTAAAATTGAATAAACACTTTTTCCTTCAATGTGAATATTTTATTTTAAAATACAAAAAAATGAGTTGCATTACAATTACTATACCTACAGAGATAACACATTAAGGAATAATTTATGTCTATCCTAAATACTATGATCTATACCATACCTAATTATAAACACAGTAAAGTAAGTTGTTTCTTTTATGGAGACCATTTTAAGTTGTAATAAGTGGAATCATGACTGGATTAATAAGGTCTTGGGCGGTCACGTTTCCTGAAATTATCGAAAAAAAGTTGCCATTTTATTATGGAATTCAAACTTTCACGAACTCGAAATTAGCGAAAAATCGAAGAGGCAGGTTTATAACACTTACATTCCGTCTCCTCTCATCATCGGGCCACCACCGCCACGTCCACCCCCACGATCACCTCCACGACCTCCTCTAAATCCACCACCACCTCCTCGGTCTCCTCCTCTTCCGCCGCCACGGCCACCCCCTCTATCTCCGCCTCGACCACCGCGGAATCCACCACCACCACCTCGGTCACCACCTAATATGTGAATTTATAGTTTATGTGATGATGGTAAATTACATTAGCCCAAGCTGAGGAAGTGCCAGAAAACTTAAATTATGCCAGGCAGGCATCAAAATCAAACGGCAGAAACTAAACGTTTTTGGATTACCTCTGAAACCGCCACCTCGACCACCACCTCCGCGACCTCCACCTCCTCGGCCGCCGCCTCCGAAACCGCTACCATCATCTACAATAAAATAAATCGTATGACTTATATTTATGAACTCTTCACAGAAGTCGCAACAAAACAAGCATGTCTTAAATTGGCGGACTAGTTCCGGCATAAAATTTCCACTCCATAGCTTACCTGGTTTTGAAGTGCCACACCTGTTGCATTCGGTCCTCCATGAAAAATTTGTGTTTCCACAACCGGAATCAGGACAAGTCCAATCTCCATCACGGCTGAAAGCTGCAATGGAAAAGGGGTACTTTTAATCAGCATGGCTACTTCTAGTGCTCTTATTTTGTCAACTCTGACGTTGTTTTGAACTTACAATCACCACCACCCCCACCTCCTCTGGAACCTGAGTCACCACCTCGACCTCCTCCTCCACGACCACCTCGACCTCCTGAACCACGGTCCATACCACCACCACCACCATAACCGCCACCACCTAGCATGGATCCACCACGATCGCCACCACCGCCACCGCCGCCGCCACCACCTCCGAAAGTGCTTCCTCCGCGGGTTGCCATTGACACTCGGATTATACAACCCTGAAATTCTTTTCCGTCAAACCAATTGATGGCAGACTTGGCAGCGTCGGGATCATCGTATGTAACAGTACATTCGCCCTTTGGTTTGCCAGTAGCCTTGTCCTTATACATCCACACCTTGGGCTTTCCAGTTTTCCTATCAATCTGAAAAGGGAAAAAATGATGACGATAGAATATGTTTTAACCCTGCAGATCACTCAGACTTTCCAGATTACAGACACTATTTCCTCATCCTTACCTTAACGATTCCAATAGCTCCAAAAAAGCTGGCAATATCCGCCTCTTGAGCAATCGGTGGTAGTCCAGATACAAAAACGCAATCCCCACGATCTTCATATCCCCCCGTGGCACCACCACCCATGCCACCGCCGCCGAATCCTATTCATAGAAATGACACAATTTAGAACCTATGATTCATATAGTACTTCACTCTTCCACAGAAAACAAGTATACTAAACTCGAACAAACAAGCAATGAAAGATGATCTGAACAAGACTGAATAAGAGTCCCCGCCATTTGAATACCATTATAGCATATTCAATTTCTATAATTAATCGACGCGCACATCTAATAAGATTAAATCTTGGCCTTTACAAGTTTAACCAATACGAATATTCTGAACTTAAAGTCTTATACGCAGAAACATTACACTCTGAAGATGTTGACCATAATAAAATCAATGCTGACAGTTTCAGGAAGAAGTCCCCGACCCCACAGACCGTAAATTATTGTATAACTCAAATTTTATCTAATTCCTGCACTCGCCATGCGATACACTGTGTTCAGCCAGAAATATTTCAAATTGAAGATTGATCTTATAAATAATCTTTGACTGTTTCTTTCACCCTTGGAAACCCTCTTTTAACGAACTACACTGTAGTGATGATCTGGATTCTTACGATAGTATTACCCGCGTAACGTAATCTACCAGATGACCGTGTACCAGAAACCACTAGGTTATAGGATAGTTGATAACGATAAGAATATTGTCAATTCTCAATTATTAAAGAAACCATAACTTGTTCAACGTGTAGTTTACCCTACATTGGGTCAATCAAGAGACATGTACCCATTGTGTGTGAATTGAATAAAAACCGGGACAGATGTTATGAATCTGCTTTCTACCCTTTACTCTTTGCCTTTACTGTATTTACTCGAACCTTAATTAATCACGACCAATACCGTCAACTCAACCAGCAAAATTTAGACACCTATATTTCCGATAATTGGTGTATTACTGGTAATTTAACCGTAATGAAAGCATGTTTGTTGTTGTCGGCTAAACCGAGCAAGGTGTCAGAAATACACTCAAACGTATTCCATCCCATTTCCTTTCTCGTTCTTTGGATTTGAACGAAATACAAAATTCCCGGAAGTTAAACCGAACTCCTAACGATCCATTTGTTTTTTAAACAAAAATTAATTAAACACAACCCAATCCAAACCAATTTAAATTACTAATAATAATCCAGCCGCAATTTTTGTCACACTATGACAAGTTACACAAAACGCGACACTTATATTTCCGGGTACATGTCTCCAGCTGACTAACATCCACCTTCTCAACTCTTATTAATAATTATATTACGACGAGCGCGCAGATTTGATAGCGCCAAGTTGCAATTTACAAATGTTTACCTTTGGAAGGGTATGACCCTGGTTTTGACCCGGAGCTAAAATAAAGAGACACAAAACTTCAGAGATTTCCTTTCAATAGACGATCATTGTGTTGTGTGTAGAGCCGCGAGAACTGTTGATGTTTACGTTGGACACATACTGTAGACGTTTTTTAATTTTTGTCTACGAACGTCATAATTCTGACGTTCTGGTTATTTTACACCACACCTTTTTCGTCCTGTGGAACTCATTTCAAATTCAACCCAGCATTTAGCAAATAACCCAAACCAATTCACGATATTGTAATAGGTAGAATATATGAAAAGTTTACCACACATCAAGACACCTGAACCTGATTCGGAAATTTTCAGAGTAGGGATAACGCGATGAGTAGTGAAAAAAAAATTAATTCCTCAACCTCGGACCATGGCCCGATTTTGTCTTGAATTTACGTATACTTTGAGAAATATAGACGCGATTTACATTCACGACCGGCGTCAACAGGGAGATTTTAGAAAACCTTGAAATTCCTACCAACTGAACCCTTATGCGATTTGGATTCTGGAATGGTACGTCAATTGTCAATCCACCTACTTCTCAGGGTAATGTCTTTGATAATACCACGAATAGCGATAATAGTGAGTAATATCTTAAGCAAAGGATCGAAAATTGCGTATTGCCTTGAACGGCCGAAAGCCAAACACCTCATTCATTACGAAAAGTAAATATATCGTATTAAGGCCAAATATCAAATAACTTATTAACGCGATTTGATTTCATTATTACTCCGAAAATTTCCGACATTATTTGTGTTCAGATGAAGTATTCTTCACGGAAGGAACCTGGCTGTCGTAGTTGACCCTTCTTTCTGATTGACACTCTTCTTTCTTTGCCACTACACTCACTCAACCACAGCACTTCCCTGTGGTTACTCAGAAAATGTGCAACACCAATTTAAAGTTATACCGTTTGTAATTTTTTATAATGACCCATTTTAGTAAGAACCAATTCAACAAGAATAATACAGAAAAGTATAAAATATTACCCGGAAACCTTTCGAATGCTGCGCTGCGCGATACGTCAAATCTCTTTGACACTCATTGTCATGAGACTCATGGGATTGATTAAGAGGTCGACGAAAATGTGAATAACGTGTACGACAGAATAGAAAATTCTTAATTCAGTTTTGATTAGGGTTATAATTACGACTGACGAGTTTTCAATTTGCTTACAAGCAAATGGTAAGATGCAAAACTTTTAAAGGCTTTTAAGGAATCGGGGGCCGTGCAACTAGTTATTTACAAAGCGTACTTTGAATTTGTATACATTTTACCCGTTTAAATTCGAGTTATCCCCTATCGTCAAACACATTATGCGCAATTAGAAGTAAAAAGTTTAAAACTGTGAACCGCAAATTAAGCCCGGACACCGGACTTAAGGACCTGATCAACCAGACGTCAACAACTGACGAGAAAACAATACTCGTACACACCGACAAGGTCGAGTCAACAAGTCTCCTTTTAACATTTCGTTCCGAACATAGGCCGAAACCTCATAGGTTTGCATCCTAGGCTTTTTGAGTTCCCGAAAGTCCATTTTAGGTACAACGAATTCATTTTTTCCGCCGATAGCATTACAATTTGTAATGTTTTACGAAAAAACTGAATTTTATCTACACTGAATTCAATAAAAATCATGAAATCCAAGCTAGGCCAGGCCTATTGAAGCCTACCGGGGTTTCGGCCTATGGTTCCGAAGAAACAAGGTAATAATAATCACTACACTATTGTGATAAACTAAACGCACCAAAATTCTGAATAGGTGATTTAAATGTTGACTGCAAAACGGATTTACGGTGTGTTTCTCTAATTTTCCTTCTGTATTATTTCATTTTATACTAGACCATGCCCATGTGTTTTTAATTTAACTCATTTTCGAGATTCAAACCCCTACTCCAGCCCGTAGATGCGTAAACTGAGGGCAATTCAAGTAAACCCCATAGTTAACGACCAACTTAGCGGGCAACGTAGTGACCTCCTGGGAAAATGTTGTCTGGCAAATAATAAATAAATGACCCATCATAAACCAACACTAAGGAATTGGTTAGCCAGTTACCAAACTTCCTGAACCCCACATTGGGTTCATAAAAAGTAATTTATGTGTTCAAGGAAAGAATTTTTAGTCTCAACCCTTAATCTTTCTGAACTGTAGAGCTTTGTTGCGTTAACAATGTCTGATTGCTGTGATACCTAATAAAGTTGACATTAGGGAAATGCCCAATACCACATCATTCCCACTTCGACGTGCCTAAGTTTATATATTCTATTTCGAATATGTTTATATGTTGTATTATTTGAAACTGATGTGCCATTTTTTAAAATCATTTTGTTGGCTGTATACTGTGCTGAAAGGCAACCTTAATTGTAAGGCAGTGATCTTATTAAAGATATTTCTTCTCTAGCAAAAAGAATGCGATCTCACCTGTATCCTCCTCCACCACCACCACCTCCGCGGCCACCGCCATAGCCACCTGATCCACCTCCACCGCCTAAAATATCAGTTATAACAATAGTAATAACTTATAATATATTGTTCAAACTCGAATTATTTTATAGTATATAAAAATTACCATATCCGCCACCACCACCACCGTAGCCTCCACCTCCGCTACCACCTCCCCCAGAGGGAGCTGATCCTCCATACCCCCCACCAGACCCACCTCCTCCACCGTATTGGCCTCCTCCACTTTGAGATCCATAACCTCCACCTCCACCACCTCCTCCGTAGTCCGAATATGCACCATTTCCTCCTGTGGGAGGAACTGGAGGAGCAGCTTGGCTTCCATAACCTCCATAACCACCAGCTAATAAAGAAAATCCTCTCCATTAAATGCATTCTTGCTCTCAAATAATCTCGCAAAGAGTATAAAATTAACATACCCGAACCTCCACCACCTGAAGAGTAGCCCCCATAAGATGGCGGAGTAGAGTCGGTTCTTCCTACTCCAGCACCAGCCGGGTTTCCGTAACCACCAGTACTTCCATAAGAACTCCAATCGTTACCACCGGGAACTGAACCACCACCAGATCCATTTCCAACTCCATAGGAACTTGGATCGTATCCAGATGGGGCGCCACCTGGAGCTGGAGCCGCACCACCACCTCCATATGCACCGTAGCCTCCAGCTCCCGCATAGCCAGCGTACTCTGTAATATTTAACAAAAGTTTAAATCAGAAATTAAGTGAATTTGATAAGGCCTTAAAAATATTTCCTACGGACAAAAAAGTCACGCCACAACGCCACATTAAACAAGGAAAAAATAATTAAGAATGAGTTTTTCGTCGTGACTGATGAGGAAATCATCACTCACTACCCAATACTACCATATCTAATATCTGTTCTATGCGGCTGGCAACGCCCGCCCCTTTCTTAGACGTTTCAATAGTAATAAACGTCGCAAACCTATCTATCTACACTGATTCAGTTTTTAGTAGCTTCAGTCTTCTGAAACTACCAATTACGCTCACTGAGTTAAAAAACAGAGTTTTAACTCATAAAATACTCGCGACGATCAGTTACGACTTCATGTCTAGGTTAGGTAGGTTTACTCTTGCATATTCTAGAAAATCCGCAGAGCTAGGTTTGTTTATCGTAAAGTGAGGAATAAAAAAGTTAGTAATTATTTGAAACCTCCAGAGTGTCTAGTAGTGTTAAAGTCTTTTTAATGGTCTTGGTATGAAAAAATTAAGTCAAAAGTAGAGGCGTAGGTGTGTGCTTTATTTTGACAAGTGCATTGGTAATCTGTACTTTTACAGTGGTAATATTACAAAAGCCGAAAGTATAAACTCACTAAAATATTTTTTTAAAATGTGTCCCATTTTAACGGCGGTTTGTTTATAACATAACGTATTCCTATCGATCTTTGTCTTTGGCATCATATTATTATTGCTATTCCTAATTGTATATTTGTGTTGAAAAAAACTTGGGTTCAATAAATAATAAATATTTCCATTTTCCATCAGCAATAACCAGCAATAATAATTATTGCTGGTTATTGCTGGAAATGAAACAATTATTGTTTCATTTCCTAGCTTAACCTAATCTAACATGAAAAAGAATAAAGCCAAATGTGACCTGACATGATGCCACCCGAAAAAAATAGTTGACGAACTAAAACTAATTGCGGATTTTCAAGAGATTGAATTAATTTGCTCTTATACTTACGGTTATCTGCCATTATTTTTGATTTCTTTGAACTCTTTTAGTTTGATTTTCAGCTTCCACCGGCTTCTTTTTTGAAAAGACCTTTGCCTTTATCTGATTTGAATTGTTCGAATGGCGTCCCTTGAGTTAACTGACTCAGACGGACGAGACGACGCACCTCAACCTCCAAACCTCAACATGGAAATCCAAAAATGAAACGAAACAATTGAGCAAAAAATTTTAGCTCTCAGAATGTGCTTTGCTGGGCTGCTCTGGCGGCAACGAACTCCAAGTCAGGGAGAATGAACTTCAACCGACTTTAAACCTACTTTGACTAGGTGGCATGACCCTCGACCTTTTCAATATATGGGAAACGTTCTGCGAATTATTGTCAATCGCATTATTCCGGCGAAACTTATAATTTTTACATGCAGCTCATCCGAAGTTCTGCCGTCAAAAAAATTAATTCTTTCGAGTCCAAACTTAACATATTTTGACTTTTTCCTTCTGTGGCAAGGAGACAATTTCCTTAAAAAGTTTAAACAGTCTATAATGACGAACTCGAAACTTGTTGTAGAGTTTGGTTACACGTTCATATGACGGTTGAAATATCCAATCGAACACTTCGTAAGAAAATATAAGTTCATTACAGTAAGAAATCCTGAAAAAAATCAACGTCCATTCGAATTCAAGTTCTGAAACTCCGTCATTTATGAACCTTGGTTTAGGTTATACGATTTGTAGTTGTATAATATGTTCTGCGACAAATGCGACTTATACTTTACACAGTGTATTCCCGAAAAAGAGTTCAATTGTTTGTGGATCGTTTGGCTTGCATTCAAAAATGTATATTTTCGACGTTTTAACTTTCGCAGATAGAAATAAATTGAAGAAAAAAAATTGCCAAAATCCAAGCCAAAAGACGAACAAACAATTGAACTCTATTTCGGAAATACCCTGTATATTTCAAAATGTACATTAGTAAAGTAAACAACACTTTATTTCTCTCTATCACAACTTGAAACACAACTTAAAATTGATGAAGAAGGCGAAAGTTTAATTATAACTATTATAGGAACTTCATTAAAAACTGTTGATACCTAAAAAGTTGATGGTCAACTTTTTAAATATTGTTTAGTAATAAAATCGGAAGCTAACTCTCCCAACATCTGACATGTGACATGATTCACCGAAACATATTTCTCTTGGAAAACGGATGCGTCAATCACTCTTAAATTTTTGGCTCCCAAAACGCTGCAAATAAATATAAAACATGTAAAAATTACAAATTCGTACATTACTGGTAGAGAGTATGTTGAATTTTTTTGTAATCATCAATAAAGTACCCGAACTTTTGACACGTTCCAAGGCACCAAAATATAGTCGTTCCGCTGTAAACATCTATGTTAAAATGGTGAACGTACAAAGATAACTTGAACTAACGTAATCTGATAACTAAAATACTAAAGTAAGCTCATGCTGTCTAAACTAAAAAATTGAAGGAGGATTTTGCAAAAGCTTTCTGAGTACACCCATTCCATCGCATCACGGTATATCATAATCGAATCAATCGTATGCACCACACCGCAGCGGCGGCTGTAAAAACAATGCAAATGGAATGAGCAGAGATGAACATGAATAACTGCAGTGAAATCGTTGGAGAATCGTCTACGCACGACAAACAACTTACTAACTTTGGGTATCTACTTCTCAGATT
>JAQFYE010002680.1:0-17314 GCA_034694305.1 Protaphorura glebata
ATTCTCAAGCCGTTTGCAGTCTTCCTCATCATTTGGATCATTGTCTTTGCCGTTTACACCAATATGTACGTCTTCAGGCTTTTCACATGGGAGGTAATGGAGTCTTTAGAAAAATTAGGCTAATTTACCCCACTTTTGTTATAATGTCCAAAAGTGACTCAATATTGTGGGTTTTTTTAGATTGTAGTTGCGGGAGCTCTGCTTCCTTGGCTTGGATATTTGCTCGGAGGTGGCACTGCCTTCTTGTTTCGACAAGATATGAAAGATATCATTGCAATTGCCATTGAAACAGGAGTTCAGAACACGGGATTGGCCATTTTTGCACTCAGATTTTCCTTACCTCAGCCAGAAGCTGATTTGACAACAGGTATACCAAATGACCTTGGACCTGGAGATACGATTTTAGGCCATGTTAACTGATAATTTTGACGCAGTGGTTTTTGCCGAATTTATGAGGTTTCCAGAAATAAAAATTAACTCAATGTGAACTTGAGAGCCTGAAGGTGGTGACTGGAGAAGAGTTGACCCCAGAATTCCAATGTTTGACCTTTCTAGGTCAAGGTGTAGTTGACGAAAATCTTAGAGAAAAATAAAGAAATCAATCTGCGAGGTCACTTTAACATAGACCTACTCCTAAGACGGCGTAGGATAATGTATTCTTTCTTTTTTCTCTCTATTTTTCCTCAATTTTATATTGACCTAGGAAGGTCAAACATTGGAATTTTTGAGTCAACCCATTTCCAGTCACCACATTCAGGCTCTCAGGTTCACATTGAGGTAATTTTTATTTCTGTACATATCATAAATTCGACAAAAACCACTGCGTCAAAATTATCACTTAACATGGCCTGATCTTTCAAGTCTAAGGTTCTTTAATTATTTAATATCGGGTACGATATAAATTTGAAAACGACATTGTGATGTGTGATAGCGCAGTGATGCATTCGTCAAAATGTGGTCACGGCTAATAATTGTTTATTATTCTTGTTTCAGTATTTCCGGTGGCAGTAGCCGTCATGACGCCGATCATACCAACGATCATACTGATTGTTCAGAAAATAAGGGCCAAATTCTGTTATATCAAACCAGATAAAGAGGAATATGAGGATCCAACTCCGGCTCCAGTTACTACGTGAAGAAATCCAAATTCCTCGTACTGGAACTTGCTCATTCCTGCGCTGCGTCAGCATTGACTCGGATATATTTTCTATTACACTAAAAATGTTACTTTTTTAGAGAAGATTGTTTATGAATACAGATCTATGTATTATTTATTTTTGATTTACGTTAATTCGTTTCGGACACTTATAATTTGTGATTTCGTCGTACTCATTTTGACCCTTGTTCCATTATTATTACATTAATTAGATTCAAAATAATTTTGTGTTTTTGGTTGTGTTATATATACACGGTGGGTCAAAAATAAGTAGCCCGATGGCAGTCTTCCGTGCATAAGATTTAACTCAAAATTTTATCAGTTCCACTGAACCGATTTTCATATTTTTTTTTAAAATGAATCCAGTCGTATTACTAAAAGGAATCACTCCAAGATTTGAAATCCATACACTGTTTACGAAAGGTTATGGGGTAAAACATGAAGCCGTGTGGTGCCTCTCGAACAAATGCATTCTGCTAGCAGTATCTTGCGAGGAAATTTTGGTAAAAGTTTCACCGAAACTTTGTTCTTGTCACTCATATAGTATCTGGTAATCTGTCTGTTCACTTTAGAGTGCAGTCCGATAGGGGATTCATCCGTCCAGAGCCCATGGTAGACGAATACCCGGGCGGTAACTCTCGCGGATCCGAAATACCCAGATTTCTTCACAAAGTCGCAAAAACAATTCGGTCATTTATGTTTTTCTCACTCATCAGAGGTTTAATTGGTTGTTTATATGCAGTTTTCCCCCATTTAGTCTATTTTAGTTGCCGCTGAATCGTTTAATATGAAATTTTATTACCCCGATTTTTGTAGTTTTCGGATGTGTTCAGGGCACGGACACATTCTTTGCTTGAGCCTCCGAATTTTTAACGGACTTATTTTCTAATCGTTGTTCTAGTTGTCGGAGTACAATTGTTAGGTCTCCCCGACTTCTTTTTATCACTGATGGTTTTTCTTTTGACCCACTTCCGCACAGTACTTTTTGAGTTTTTCAATTGTCGGACAATTTGCATGACCCCATAACCTTCCGAAAACAGTGCCTAGATTTTAGCTCTTTGAGTAATTCCTGAAAACAATTTCACTGGCTTCATTTTAAAATTTTTTTATGAAAATCGGTTCAGTGGAACTGATAAAATTTTGAGTTTAAACTTTAAGCGCGGAAAAACTGCCATCGGGATACTTACTTTTGCACCACCGTGTATAATTTAAGCGTGAACATAAGTTTGGTAAAACCGTCAAACGCAAAGAAAAATAATTGATTCTGTATGCATATCATGTCATATCTAAAAGCAAAGTGACTGACCTATCTCAAGAACGACAAAATGCGTGACTTCCTGATGCACTTGACACTCAAAAAGTAAACTATATAACGTCGCATCTCTGAACTCAAGAGGAAAAACTATTTTTACCATTACGCTTCAAATCATCCATTCTATACCACGTGGTTCTTCTCGGAACGCGTACAGACTACAGACATCTTAAATCATGAATTTATTGTGCCCTGCCTATTAGCTCTACTGTCTCTACCGCAATCTTTCTATCGTACATCAGAGACCGATAGTAAATCAATTCTCCTGTCTATATCAAAAATAAAACTTGGCGTGGACGTGATAGAAGCAGTTGACTAATTTCACTAATAGTATGTCACTGGTCAGTACCATCAGTGAAATAGTATGCGTTCCA
The DNA here is from genome assembly GCA_034694305.1 of Protaphorura glebata. NCBI lineage: Eukaryota > Metazoa > Arthropoda > Collembola > Poduromorpha > Onychiuridae > Protaphorura > Protaphorura glebata. Next base: position 2,843 of record JAQFYE010002680.1, read on the forward strand.
AATGTGAATTTATTTAAACGGAGAATTTCCGGAGAAAGATTTTATTATGTCTAATTAACGTTATTTATATTCGCGTAAATAATTACTTAATATGCCGGATTTGTTTATAAATTCAACTTGCAATTATAATTAGCCCAAACCAATCGTGCGGTGTTGGCCTCCAGCTGTCGGTAGTGCGATGCAATGGTGTTAGTTAGTTAGTTATTGCCGTATTCTATTACCAGAGCCAAGACAGCGTTGGTGTAGATTGGTGTAGTGCGTGGTGTCCACCTGCCCACTAAGCTGGGGGTCGAATCCCCGGGCCTGGTAGTCTCATCCCTGTTCCTTCCGACTTTTCGTGGTGTCGGTTTTTACGGGTTTCACCCGGTTTTCTCGTCTCCTGGACGCTCAATATAAGTCGTCCACTGGCTTTTTAATTTCGTAGTCCGGGCGATTGGTCACTTTACGATAACGGAAACTTAAAAATACTGATAGTTGCCTGATGGCAATGACTCACGAGAGCGGACTATTTGTGGGAGTCTCTAAAAGACTACCGCGATGCTATGCCGCGGAAGTCTTTCAAAAAAATATCGAAAAATTATTTTTGGAGGAAATCGTTGAAATGTGTCAAACAATAAAGTAGAAGGTTGAAAAATTCAGCATCGTATTGAATTTAAATTTATTTCTGTGACAAAACATGTTAAAATATGAGTTCATATGAATTTTTCAACCTTCTGATTTATTGTTTTACACATTTCAACGATTTCCTCAAACAATTTTTTTTTGATTTTTGAAGAATTTTTGGGTCGTGAAATCGGATTTCGGGGAAATTAACATGGGATTTTCTATGCTAAAATTCTTTGAACAAAGGGATTTGTTCAAAAGCAAATCCCTTTGTTCAAAAGTTTCAAAATTTCAGAGCTAGGCGAAAAAAACGTGTTTCATTTCAACACTGGAGTTTTGGCTGGAACCAAGTCAGGGGATGCCAATAAAGTGAGAAAACGATATGTCGAGTCTAGGTCGTGGTATACCTGTCGTGGCATTCCCTTGTAAGATCGACCCTATTATGCTCATACTAAGTCCGAGGCATGTTCAGGTTTCGGAAGTCTGAGTCCAAGTCCAAGCATGTTAATAAACTCCATTGTAAATCCAAGTCCACCGCAAGGTTCTTGACCCAATGAGAATATTTCCCAGAGTGTCACCCCGAATGACCACACGACAGACTGAATAGAGTAATGTTTGTCTCTCAGAGACTCAACAGCCATCCAAGCTCATGGGAGTAAATTCTGTACATATTTTGTCGTTGGTCAAGTAAACAGAAGCTGTTAATTCAAATAAGGCCGCGAGCGAAAGATATCTCTAAATAATTACCTGTCCAACCCATTTATACTCCGTAAGATTATGCATTTGTTTGGCGAGTCCAAAATCCGAAACCTTTGCAGTCAGGTCTTCCATCAACAAAACGTTTCTGCATGGCGACCAAATGTCCACGAATGAGCTGTAATAAAATGTACGCAAATTTTTTGAATCGATCAAGACAACCAGATATTAAACTTCATATACTTTTTTCAAGGTCAACTGTTGCATTGCGGTTGAGATTTGTTTGGACCAAATAAGTAGGTTAACAGTTGTTAGTTCAGGTATCATCTGTTGACCACAACAGAAAGAATCATCATTCATCACTGAGTTAAGAAGAAAAGAATTTATCAACTAGATAAACGTTACAATTTATTTTCGTCAAATTAATTATATTTAAATAAATCATTCGTATTCGTATTCGAGGAGTATGAGTCTTGGAACTCGGCTCTGTGTTCTCTTAGAAATGACTGCAGGCATCACCTAGGGCAAAATTCCAATATCGCGTAGATTTCATCTATGAATATGATGTTGTCAAATAGATAATTATAAACATGCTTGGAATGCTCTAATTACTGTATCGTATATTCTGGATACAAGCTCCAATGAATTTGACAATATGTTCATGATTCCCAACACACACCACGGATTTGATTTCTTCCAAAAGAGTTCGAACGAATTGAATATCCGCGCCTTGTTGTACCGTTTTTACCCCAACCTTTTCCTCGGCGGGAGTATTAGTGCTGTTCTCATTTGAGTTTTTTGGTCTGTAAGTCCTGCTGAACACTATCCCGTACGCTCCAAACCCAAGAATGATGTCTGCATACCCATATAAAGCAATGAATAATGTATATGTGCAGATCTCTTGAAATCCACAAGACATAGCATCCGTGTCTATACCCTTTGATTCCGGCGATCCCTCCAAGAAATCCTTGTTATCTTTTTCCGTTATAAGATCTCTCATCCCAATTACTTTACGATGTTGTTGCCAAAATACTATAGAGATGCCGGCAATCACCAAGAGAATTGACGCCACAATGACAACAATGATAACGGGATTTATCGTTCCTTTGCCGTAGTTTTTTTTTAAAGAATCGCATATTAGATACAAGATTTTAAGTAAAGCACGTACCGTAAATAACCGAATACGAACCCTGGTTACTACATAGTTAAATATGCCTCCTTGTTACCTGGATTTATATTAGAGCCCACGTTTGCATTCGGTCATTTACGGTATGTGATACGTATTATGCAAATTACTTGGAAGAACTGTCCTGAACTTTTTCTTGGTCGAGCCAAAGATATTAGTTGCTATACAAGTGAACTCATCTTCCTTCTGTGAGATTTGTCCAGACAAAACAAGGATGGTAATGACATTTCTGTCGCTATCCGTTATCTCAAACCGACCTTTGATTCCTTTCTAGGTACACATTTAAAACATTTCTCTTATACTCCCATTGAGAGAAGAAAACGTAATTTTACCACAAAATTCCCGGTCCAATTCATAGTCGGTTTCGGATGTCCAAAGGCTTCACAAATCGGTCGTATCTCTTCACTAGTCGGATGAATTGTAATGTTTTCAATGTTCTCTGCTCCCACTATTTTTGGAGGTGCTCGGTCTGTCAATGTACCACAAGTAAAATTGATCTTAAGTTCAGTTACTGCTTAATTTGCTCAAAGGTAGAGTTATTTGAAAAATCCAAATCACAACACTAACACCCACGTGGGTGGGCCGTCTACACGCTCACGTCATCTATTTCGTTCCAGTTGAGTGCATGACTGCAACTGAATGAGTGAGATGACGTTTTATGTGGATTGCCCACGGCTCACCTGGGTGAAAGTGTAATGATTTGGATTTTTCAACTACCCCTATCTTTGAGCAAAGCAAGCAGTAGTTAATTTCTTTTATTTGGTCAAGTATATCACTTCACACTGTTGCATTCAGACCCATTTGATCCAATTAATTATAAGTAGTAAAAATTCCATTCTGAAGTAATAGCTCTCCTATAGTCACATTAAAAGTTAATTTGGATAAAATTAAGAAAAATCGAAACTTTACCCAAAGGAGCTAAAAATGAATGAAAAGTTTAGGGTTTTGACAACAAAATTTACCAACTTTTTTATAGAACCATCGTTAGTCAAATGGGTTAATCTTATTCTCGATTTCAAAAAAGAAGGCTCTCTCAATCATATCTGCCCAGGAGCTGACTCCATTTGACGAGTGTACTACTTTTCGATCACCGGATTACCCGGGATTTTATCTCTATTATTGACCAACTTTCTGGTACCCGACTTTCCAACTCCACTAGGGCAATTCGGTGACTCCTGTAAGTGATTGAACCACAAACCGCTTCTCGTGCGAGGTAGAAACCTGATATGCAGCCAAGGAAAACAAAACCGGCCATAGTATAATTTGGGATTAATTTTGTCTGTCAGTTTGGCATAGAGCTAGATATTCACCTTTTGGACAACTTTTGTGAATGTCATACCCCCAAAAGTCTGACCGTTTACCAGCCAGAAATACGCAGAGGTCGCGTTCTTTGCCCAATCCGCCTCCCGCGAAACACATGTCCTCTGTGCATTTCTGGCAGACAAAGTTATGACTTCTGGGGGTAGGACCAGTACTTGTACAAAAGTTGAGGAGGTCAATGTCTAGCTCTGTGCCAAATTTGAGTAAAATGTGACAGGCCCCCTTGAACCCATGTATATACTGTGTCCGATGTTCTTTGGGCTATACCAGATCTTGAAAAAGGGTTCTTGTACCAGAACGCACAGCAGATTGGTAACCCGTACTACTACTCTGTCTATCTCTTGTTGCCGTTAGTTTTTTGATTGGATTTGATTGGGCAATTAGGATTAAAGCCATTACTTATATGAATCTCGAAAGGTGAAATGATTACAGATTAACCTATGGAGTTGATTCGTTGGATTGCCGTTGCCCATACCCAAGAATTCTAGAACGGAGAATAACATGACATAGCGACAATGTCCATTTTATTTATTTGAAGAATGGTTGACCTGTATTGTACAGTACTGCGGAAATCTAATTCATCAATACTAGTCCGGTTGAACAGGACTAGACCAGATGTATCCGGCCTAGTCCGTCCGAAGCGAGAATAATCCGGTTGCAACGGGACTAAAAATCTATCCGGACTGCAACATATATATTTGATTTGCGCTTCAAATTTTTTTATGGCTGGTCTTGGCAATAATTTAGTGTAGGGAAAATGACCGGCTACGAACCCGGGTTACTATTTAAATGGGTACACCTCTTTGTGGCCCGGTTTTTAAGCGAGCACTGGGGCAGGTCGAACCACACACTCTTATGGATCAATCTCTACCACGATCCGGTTTATATTTGAGCCCAGGTTTCTATTCAGTCATTTACGGTATGTGAGTATTGGACCACCCTGTATCCTCCCATCAACCACATACCCCCCTCTTTCCCTAACTCGAGAGACACCAACACACCACAGCACATCCACACGACTACAACTCCAAAACCATTCACTTCTTGCTGGACATCATCCTTGACCACAGCAGAGCATGGACCTGAAGACCATCCAACCGCCACCGTCTTGACGACTTTACCAGCGTGTTTCATTTTATGTATTTTTGAAGTGAAAATTAAATCTCTTTAATTGATAAATAAAAGTCTTTATTCGTAAATTGTCGTAATTTTATCGTAAAACTCATCGGCGTTCGAGGTCATTTCGGCGGTTTCCTTGAGTCAGGATCCAACAGGGTAATAGTCGGTTCGGTTCTTCGAATGAATATTTGTTGGGTTAGAGTCGGGTCACTAGATAGTCGGTCATCTGGAAAACCTGGTCAATTCCATTTAGGAACAGAGAACCTGCGAATTAGATACCCCTGAGGGGAGTCTAAATCGTTACAGGTGATGAAAAAGTGTCACTCCTATAGACGTCGTACATGACAATACATATAATTTATGTTGTCATTTCCCTACAGGAGATTTGCCCGTCCCCGGCGATTTGTGGTGGTTGTTCCTGGGACTACTACTATTGCCGGGACAAAATGAATATTAAACCGAATCCTACATGTAGGGATGCTATATCATCATATAATTAGATTTTGTACCATGCAATTGCCATTTGTATAAAGATTTGGAAATTTATTACGGATTAATTTGCGTCGTGGCAATTCAGAATTGAATTAATGCGTAGTATGTATGGGATTATTTTCATTCACAATAATGATTTGAAAAAGTAAAAAAAATATTGTTGCCTGTGAAGAAGCCAAACCAATTTTGCACGTCTGTTGCATAGTTGGCTTGGCTCCGAATCGGCGAGAAAAACAATCGCATTCCCATCCTTCTAACCTTCACTTTCTTCAAATTTGAATTGGACAAACTGCACACAATTTTTGTAAATATTTTCGTCGCAGTAGCTTGAACTGCACACTGCACAATAACATAATTGAAGCCTACGGCCTAGGCTAATGTCTATTTTTGGAAAGCTAAATTCGGTTGGACTGAACATTCACTTCCTATATAATACCCGGGACAGTTCCGAGCGTAATGGAGGAGGACGAGAGATGACCGAAATTGTTTTGGTTTCATTATGAATTATATCAGTACAAGACTCACATCTACACAATTCCTAAATTACAAAAACACTATTTTAAGTTATTTCAGGTATTCGTTGAAAATCATACTACCAAAAATGTTGCACACAAATAGTACCACTCTTCATAATAATTAAAAACTCAAATTGAAAATATTACTACGATATTTGTTCAATTATTTTTGTCGCTATTTTCGTTTACTATCAAATGAATCAAAATCAATTTTTCAAATGAAAATCAAGATCAGAAGAAAACAGGAAGGACCACATGCCTAACTCTTCGACTTCGAAAACAAAACAAAACCTGACAGATTGTAAAAATAGAGAAAATTGAATTATATTAGAAAGGGAGAAAAATGTGTAATTTACAAGGTTCTACAAGTTGAGAGGTTATCTAAGTATGAACCTGGTAGGTCAGACTTCCTTGCACGAAGAAACAAAAACCAACACCCTGAGAGTCAGGCCAAGCCCCAGATCCAGATCAGCTTGACATCTTTCCTTACAAAGGTTTCAAAAATTTCGGCAATCAATATTCAATCTACAATTAAACTGATACCTATTTTACTGCAAAACTTATCTGTGATGCAAGGACATATTATTTGTTTCAGAATAGTTCAAAAATCCAAACAGATTTTTTAATATTGAACTTGGATTTCGATCAAAGTTATTCCAATCGTCTTTTCTAGTCGTGACGTTATTCCTCTCTTAACAAGCTGGAATTTTGTTTGTTTGAACAGTATGAACTTCAAATATAAAGTTGACTAAGTTGTAACTTTACCTTAATTGATTGGAGAGTCTGTGAGTAGTTTGTGAGCGTCTGAGGTGGCGTCCGGTCCGAGAGTTTCACTTTGATTTAGATCAGGAAACGTCTTATTCTTCACGTTACCAACAATCTCTAATCGCACTTTTGTCCACAAAACGCTAAATTTCTATTTTAAGTACAAGATTCAACGAGAACTGCCGAGATGCTGAAACAGTTAGTTTATCAAAGTTAGTAGCGAGAATGTAAGGTCAGATTTGAAAAGCGATTTCAAATAGTTGGAGTTCGTCTCGCGCGCGGATGGTTCGCATCTTATTTCTCAGAGCTACAGTGTTGCCGTGAACGAAGAACTCATATCAGGTAATCCACAAGTCGCCGAGCCGGAGAAAAACATTTAGCCTCTAGTTTGATTGCTACACTAATATTATCATTTTCTAGATTTTGTCGTTTTATGTAATATGAGTGAAATTTATTTATGAGTAAGATGCATTGTTTGAAATAAAAAAGTAAATATTTGATGTCTGGTTTATTCTTGCAGGTTGCCATTAGCGAACATAGTAATAAACACAAGAATTATTCATTGCATTTCCACACCCGCAACCACGAATTCTACGACCGTGTATTAAGTTTACTGACGTACTGCAAAATAGTACTGAAAAATATCGATTCTGCTGTCCGGCTACTGTTGTATACGTGGTCAATGAGTGCACAATGGGTTGTGGTCATGCTACCGGTATCTTTTGAAAAGTTTGTTATTCGAAATGAGGAGGTCGAAGTGTATGATAATACAGAAATTTGGACTGGTTCCAAAAATAATATTAGGAATGAAGTTAGTGAAATTGGTAGCTCGGTCGCCCTTCTGTGGCAGCCAGGGACGGGATGAATAAATCCTAGTAACTTATTATTTTACCCAAGGTAATTTGAACATTTCCCTACAAGGTAGGGTCGAAGCCTTCACACGAATAAAAACCGATAAAATTAATCAGAAATTGAGTCTCCAAAATCTTGAAGCCCATAGCCCATAGCAACGCGAGAGAATTACGGAGAAAAAAAAGTTTATTTATTCAAAATGGTGCCCGGGCACCAATTCTGAAAAAACTTTTGGAATCTCGTTTGTTTGGAGCTTTGACCCTACCTAGTAGGGAAATGGTCAAATTATCTTGATTTTACCATTGTTTAATGCTATACGGAATTTTCCCATTTGTTAATATCAGAATATTCAATTAAACATTTTATTTTATTTTCGTTACAGAGACTGGATTTTTGGATCAGGCCAAGTATGAGGCCGTTTGTAAGAAATCTGTGAAAGACCCAGCCGCAGTTGGACAACTTGGTGGGAACGAATTCTTGTTCAAAAATTTGATTTTACCAGAAGATTTTACATGGCCCTGAACATTTTCATCAGAATCGACGACGTACGACGCGTCACGAGATGACATATTTCTATTTCAATTGTTGTAATGCAAACTGCAAACTTGAGTGTAAAAATGTAGTCTTACTTATTTTACGTAGTGTTATGATTTTAATTAAATACAAAGTGTGACGTGTAAAATCAAACGATTACTTTTTATTGTTCAATTTATTTGGTAGTCAGTCAGCTTATTTTGGATCTCTTATTTGTCTGCCTGTGGGGGTAGCAATATTAATTATGAGACCCAAAACGCTACGTGGAGTTTTTTGCGGTAAATTCACTTATTTCGATAGATTTTTCAGACACCCTATATATTGGAGCATCTCTCGGGGATCCTACTGCATACTGTGAAGAAAACTGACCTACTTATCTCAAGAACCACAAGGAAATGCATGACATCTTCATGCATACTCAAAAAGTAAACATCGTTGCTGAACACTAGAGCAGATATTATTTTTAACTTTAGACCTTAGTCATATCATCCATTCTATTACCTACCACCTATAGTATGGTTCTTCCATTGCCTTCAGTGAAATAAAATTATGTTCCAAATGTGAATTTATTTATTTCATTATCATTACAAGTAAATAGTACAATCTTGAGAAAGATTTCATTTTATATAATTTATGTGATTTATATTCGCGTAAATAATTACTTCATTTGTAGTATTTAGTTAAAAATTGACCTTGCAATAATAATTAGCCTAATGTGTGGCGTCGGTGTCCAACCGCGCTAGTTTTGTGATGTTGCATAATGCCTGACTCCATCATGGGCAAACAAACAATTTGTTTGATAAAATTCTATAGTCCTTATTCGTAATAATTAAGCCAGCGAAGCGAAGCGATTGGAGCGTAGAGAAAGCTTTTCTGTTCGACTACGTGGTCCGAAGTCCATTTGTATCTCTAGCAAGTGGTTGTAATGTAACGCTCTTTTCTCCGAACTACTGACTGGGCCGATCAGGCTCAAAATTTCAGAGAAGATTCCGGCGGGGCTGTAGTCGTGTTCGTACTATATTTTGACTGTCTACTGGTAAGGGGTATCCCCTTAAACTCGAGTTTTCGTGAATTAAGCAAGTGATTTGAAATTGTCAGGGTTTTCTAAAATTTGGCTTTGGAATGATATTCGTGTAATTTTAATGACGCATTATGGAAGGGTGAAAGAAAATACATATATGGGGTCGCAAGCTTCGTTTCGCTCGCTTTTCTGTGGCGAAACCGTGACGGGACGACATATATCCTAGTTAGAAGAAAATGTTGTAAACTAATTGTAAACTAATTGTAAACTAATTGTAAACTAAACGAATTGCGTGCATTTCGTATTCTTTTGTCTTACACTGCAAATTTAAATCCGGACGAAAATAATTCCAGAAAGAAAAATCACGAAGACAATTGTCCTCGCGTCGGACTTAATGTAATTTCTCTAAAACCCAAGGATAGTATACTCGGGTTCTGGTTTTTCTTGCGATGGTTCTGGCGTAACGGTGCTGATGAAAATTCCATTCTTGCATTCTTCAGTTTTTGCCATTGAATAAGAGCAGGGCCCTGCTGACACTCTAGCTTCAAAATTTATAGTCTTCCTGTGAGAGTCCTTTGACGATTTCTTGATAAGGCTTAACATGCTTTCAAGTGCGAAAAATGTTGGGCGCTGAGCCGGTGAAATATCCCAACATTCGGTCATCATCTCATACCTAAACAGATATATGTACCGTAAATGACCGAATACGAACCTGGGTTCTAATATAAACCCGAGCTCAAATATGAACCTGGTCATACACGGAAGAAGTTGTTCCCTAAGAATGTGTAGTTCGAATTACACCAGTGCTCAATTAGAAACCGAGTAAGGAGGACGCGAATATAAATAATAACCCGGGTTTTTTTACGATCATTTACGGTAATTATACAGCGCTGGTCAGAAATCTCGATACTACGTACTCAGTGATACTCTGCGTTCTAAGCAAACGTGAATCATTGAGTTTGGGGTGTCGGGGCTTATCTCGACTTCGGTGCAGCAAAGTAGGAAAGTCTTTAGAATTGACCCCATTATGCTCACACTAAGTCGGAGGCATGTCCAGGTTTCGGAAGTCTTAATCCAAGTTCGAGCATGTTAATAAACTCCATTGTGAATCCTAGTCCGCCGTAAGGTTCTTGACCCAAGGAGAATATTTCCCAAAGTGTCACCCCGAATGACCACACGTCAGACTGAATAGAGAATTGTATGTCTCGCAGAGACTCAATAGCCATCCAAGCCCATGGGAGTAAATTCTGTACAGATTACGCCAAGTACACAGAAGCCATTATTTCAAATTCTGCTTCGACCGACAGGTGTCGCTCATAATTATAAATTACCTGTCCAACCCTCCTATATTCAGTAAGATTATACAACTGTTTGGCCAGTCCAAAATCCGAAACCTTTGCCGTCAGGTCTTCCGTTAACAATACGTTTCCGGCGGCCAAATCTCCGTGAATAAGCTGTAAGAGAATGTGTACAAAATGTTTCAATCAATCATGACATGACATATTAAATCTGAAGTACTTTCTTCAAGGTCAAGTGTTGCATTGCGCATGAGATTTGTTTGGACCAAATAAGTAGGTTAACAGTTGTTAGTTCAGGTATCATCTGTTGACCACAACTGAAAGAATCCGTGCTGGTTTCATCACTGCGTAAAGTACACATTGCAATTTATTTTTGTCAAATTAATTATTGTGCATTAAATTAAATAAATAATTACAGAATATCCAAAGAGTTCAAATCATGGAACTCGGTTCTGTGTTCTCGTAGAAATGACTGCAAGTTTCCCCCGGGACAATATTCCAATATCACGTAGATTTCATCTAAATTTGAAGTAACAATCTTGTCAAATAGATAATTATAAAAATGCTTGGACAAATAATATCTAATTACTGTATCGTATATTCTGGATACAAGCTCCAATGAATTTGACGATGTGTTCATGACTCCCAACATACACCATGGATTTGATTTCTTTAAGAAGAGTTCTAACGAATTGAACATCCGCCCCTTGTTGCACCGTTTTAACCGCGACTTTTTTCTCGGCTTGAGTATCAGTGCTATTCCCGTTTGAATTCTTTGTTCTGTAAGTCCCGCTGAACACTATCCCGTACGCACCAAAACCGAGAATGATGTCTATATTACCGTATTATAAATGTACAGAGTGTCCATAAAAAGACGCTCACTTGTTCGTTTTATTTTTGCCCTGGATACAAAAATAGAAATTACAGGCAAGTCAGAATAACTAATTCACGGTTGGACGACATTCTACTCGATTTGAATTCAAGCGTTAATAAATGTTTGTTCTTTTTATAATTGCAACATATTGTTCATAAAATAAATTATGTGAAATTCTGGTCACTAAAATTGTCGTACAAATCTGTTCAAATCCGAATCAATTTACTTATTTTGTCGTGGTCGTAACATCTATTTTCGTACCAAGGCGAGAAATAAAACAAACCAGTGAACGTCTTTTCGTGGACACCCTGTACAATGTGTATAATACTATACTGAAAAGGGTACCATAAACAAAAGAATCACGCTTAATCTTGAACATCTCTGGAAATCCACTAGACATTGGATCCGTGTCTACACCCTTCGATTCCGGGGATCCCTCCAAGAAATCCTTGATATCTTTTTCCGTTAAAATATTTCTCATCCGAATCACTTTACGATGTTGTTGCCAGAACAAAAAAGACATGCCGGCAATCACCAAGATAATTGCCGCCACAATGACAACAATGATAACGGGATTTATCGTTCCTTTGCCGTAGTTTTTTTAGAAGAATCCCATATTAGGTACAAGATTTTAAGGAGTATATGTGTACCGTAAATGACCGAGTAGAAACTCTGGTTACTAGTTAAATATGCCTCCACTAGGGAATTTCGAATAAGGAACAACCTCTCCCGCGAACCGGTTTGTTTTGAACTCGGGTTTATATTAGAGCCTAAGTTTGTATTCGGTAATTTACGGTATGTAATACGTATTATGCGAATTACTTGGAAAAACTGTCTTGAACCTTTTCTTCGTCGAACCAAAGATATTAGTTGCTATACAGGTGAACTCATCTTCCTTCTGTGAGATTTGTCCAAACAAAACAAGGATGGTAATGACATTTCTGTCGCTTTCCGTTATCTCAAACCGACCATCGATTCCTTTCTAGGTACACATTTAAAGCATTTTTGTTAAGCTCCCATTGAGAAAAGAAATGGTAATATACACATTAATTGACATAGCCGCTGAGGCCGAATCAAACATCACCGCGTAGTTTGGGTTGCTTTCCATTTGGCCTTAGAGACGTACAACATAGGTACTATCTAGTCGTAGGAAAAACCAGTGGAAATAACCTCGCTAAAGCAACCACCAGCAGGCAAGTCCGAGGAATCGAACCCCAGCACAGCGATATAGAAAGGGGCAACCTGTACCATCGTGCTGCAATGGACTTGCAAAGAAATGGTAATTTTACCACGAAATTTCCAGTCCAATTCATAGTTGGTTTCGGATGTCCAAAGGATTCACAAGTCAGTCGTATCTCTTCACTGGTCGGTTGAATTGCAATGTTTTCAATGTTCTCTGCTCCCACTATTTTTGGAGGTGCTCGGTCTGTCAATGTACCACAAGTAAAATTGATCTAAGCTAAATTATATGTAGTAAAAATTCAATTTTTAGGGGATAGTATTATTCCTATTACAGGCGTTACAAATTTATTTGGATAAAATTCATAAGAAGAATTTACGAAACTTTACCCCAAGACACTTTACATGAACCTCAATAGGTGAAATGATTACAGACCAACCTATGACGTTGATTTGTTGGGTTGCATTTACCCAATCCCAAGAATTCCAGAACGGAGCATAACATGACACAGCAACAATATCCATTTCATTTATTTGAAGAATGGTTGACCTGTACTGTACAGTACTGTGGAAATCTAATTCATCGGCGCTATTATTGGTCTTGTTAGCTTGAATCTCTAAAAATACACATCTTTACTTTGCTTGGTATTCAAATGCATCAGAGTAAATCGTGCATTAATTAATTAATTACTGACCTCGTTTAATACCTTCATTAGTATGGAAGATCGATGAGGCATTTTTATAATGAAGTACCCAATGAACATTGGCAAAGAGGAATCGAACTGCAGTGCAAGTGAATCTTATTCGTTGACCTAAATATGCTACTTTGGAATCCGCCGTGATCTCCACCAATTTCATTTGTTCGAAGTCATTCATGATGTCATTCAGTTGAACTACCAAAACAACAATTCAAGCAACATTGACAAACCACACCAAAGTAAACATTCTTAATATATAATATTAATGTAAAAGTTGACAACGAACAGAAATTTCGATCCAAGTCCAATGCAAATGTGTAAACCGGGGAGAAAGAATTCATTCCTGTTATTGAACATTGTGCAGCAATTGGGCTTGGCGTATGTACACTTTCCGAGGTAAGACTTCCAATCCTACTGCTCTTGTGGTTGTGACTTCTGGCCAGTCAGAAGTGAAGTACAGATGTAAATGGGCCGGGCCGGCTCGGCCCTGGAAAGAGCCCGGGCCGGAAGGTTGATACAAATCAAAGGGCCACGGCCGGGCCGGGCCGGTAAATCTTGTTATTTTCCAAAGGGCGGCAACTTAGAATAAGAGGGGCCGACCCCGAAAAACTTTTATGTAAAATGCATTGAAGAAACGGTCGTCGTTGTTCAAGTCGCGGGTGCGCACCATCTACTTTTACTTATTGTCAACTTAACACTCTAACTTACACACGAATCTCATATTATCTTATTTTATAATGAACGGATTGTGTGTTTTTCTACTGTGATTCCTTTTTTAATTTTAAGATTTCAAAATTGTTTCCTTCGACTGTATTTTATGATGGCCCGCGGTCATTTGAAATAAACTCACATCGTGTTATGTTATAATTTGTTATTTTGGGCCGAAATAAGTGAGGGCAAGGTACCTTTGCAACCGAGGGCAAATCTACTATAAACGGAAGCCAATAACTAAATTTAATTGACCTAACCTGGGCTGTGGCGTACGCCTGCAGAATATATGCTTAAATGAACATAACTCACGCTTACAAATTTAACTTATTTTGTTCACATTTGAAGAAATGCCGGAAACGCGATTCAAGATTGGAAAGTTTTTCCCATATCATTTTAAGATAGTGCTCTCCACGAATCCAAATTCTTATTCAAATCCGGATTCGAATCCGGCTTTTACCGGATTCGCGCTAACGTATCCTAATCCGAATCCGACTTCTACCGGATTCGGGATTCGCGAATCCGGATTCGTGCAAATCCGAGTCTGACCATGGGATTATTTTTATCTCATTTTCAGGCTACCCTAAGGTTAATTCACCGCTCGAGTGCGAA
>JAQFYE010002681.1:0-17313 GCA_034694305.1 Protaphorura glebata
AAAAAAAAAGAATGCCGCCCGAGATGTTCCAGAGCGAGGGACTGGGACTGCAATCAGGGCAGATTAATTTCATATTATTCTTTCCACAGAGTAAAAACGTACGTAGCGCGACGCGCTCCCATGAGATTTGAGATTCTTTTCCCGTTCCTACGATTGGTTTGCTTGTTTGTTTGTCTTCAAAGGTTTTTTTTTTATTATAAGATTTCAGATGTGAGGTTTTGAGTAGACTAGTTTTTCTTTAGAATTTTTGGGTTTGGGTTTGGATTCTATGATACGAATAAAAATGGATTGTGAATACGTCATGCTTTCTTTAGTGAAAGGATGACCTGCTTTCTCCCGGTACATGCCCAATTTTCTTCTTTTGATATCGGATTTTGCCAATATTGCAAAAATAAAATGTGTACGTGGTGGTTCATCAGCGAATGACATTAATACAAAATTAATTAACAACTCTCATAGACATGAAGGGTTGAAAAAATTGAAATCAACATCCTAATTTGTTTTTTTTTTGGTATTTTCTAAATTTTCAACCTCCAAAATTGGAAATAAATTTCAATTTCAATAATTTACCCCCATTTTAATTCCATTTGCCCCCCATTATGATTAAAATGCTGAACCTTAGGAAAACAATTTTCTTTTGAGCGTGAGGGGATTATCTTTGTGTCAAATCCGAAGTGACGCTCTTGGGTTTCTAATTTCTATTGTGACGGAGTGAGGGGCTGAGTCTGGGCGTACGTCGACACTTGAGGAGTGAAAGTAACTTTGTATGTTTACCAATTTCTTCCTATTGTGTCTCATGGACTTGATTACCATTCCTATCCATGCATCATTAATGTCCTGAGCGGACTCCATACAGTTCCATTCAATTTCAATACAATACAAGGGGTGGTGTTTGATTGTATATTTTACATTTACAAATCACGTGAATCCGTTTTACAACATCAGTTCCTTGTCAATTTACAATTTTGAGGGTTCGATTCCCTCGGGCTTGACATTATTTTGAATTATTTTTGTTTACTAAGGTTTCTGAAGACAAAATTTCTTGCCAACTTTCAAGGAATTGGGACGTCGTCTTTATTCCATCAAATTTATTCGTTATTCGGTTTAGTTTTTTGTATTCGGTCAAACTTTTCTGGTTGTTGGACAAGAAAATTCTGATTTACACTCAACATAATTTTAGCGATTCTGTTATTCCACAATGTAAATTTATTCATATTGAAGAAACTACTTATACATAGAAGTGAATTGATAAATTGCTGTATCCGATGAAAAGTAGACTTATGTTGATTTATTTTATACCGTATTTATTCTATTAGAAGCCTGGGCTTCTATTCATTCAAGTGGGATGAGGGTTCAAATGCTTTCACCACTTTCTCCCGCTTTCTCCAAAAAAATCCACCACTTTTTCCAAAATTCTTTCACCAGTTTCTTCAAAGTGCTCACCTTCTCCAAAATGCTTTAACCAGTTTCTCCAAAATGTTTCCACCAGTTTCGCCAAAATATTTTAACCACTTTCTCCAAAATATTTTCACCACTTTCTTCAAAGTGCTTTCACCAGTTTCTCCAAAATTTGTTCACCACTTTCTCCAAAATTCATTTACCACTTTCTCTAAAATTATTTCACCGCTTTCACCAAAATACTTTGACCAGTTTCTCAAAAATGTTTTCACCAGTTTTGCCAAAATATTTTCACCACTTTCTCCAAAATATTTTCACTGCTTTCTTCAAAGTGCTTTCACCACTTTCTCCAAAATGCTTTCACCAGTTTCTCCAAAAAAATTTCACTACTTTCTCCAAAATTCTTTCACCACTTTCTCCAAAATTCTTTCACCGGTTTCTTCAATAGAATATATGCGAAAAACTGAAAAAAAGTCTGTACTTACATTATAACCCAGCTACATATGGAATAAATACGGTATGTAAGATCAGATTAATCATTTCGCATGAGTTTAATCATAAATATTGCGGTTTCTGCTTTTGGCCATGTTTTTGCGACGATTTTTTTTACTACACGAGTTCTCCTCATTATTTTGCCAAGTTTGCTGGATCGTGAACCTTTGGCTGAAACATATTTGTCAAAATCCCACAAGACCCGCAGAGCCCAAATCTAGAGCAGAAAACAAATAACAACTGGAGAAAACGACGCAATCCAACATGAGGAACTTGGCAAAAAAAATTGGAGAAAGCAGCAAGGCATGTTTTATTTTTATTTTTTATAACATGTATTAGTGTGTACGTACAAGTACAGCTGTCCAAATGATTGTGGAGTGGCATGACCACATGTCGTAAGTTGCCAAAATGATTTGTATGGTAGCTTTATTGTTGTCCCTTCAGACGTCGTGAGACACCGCCAAGTACTCGTACGGAGTGCTCTGAAGTTCGGTTCCAGATTCCGTCTTCTCTGACATGAAAATAATATAAACGCGAACAAATCCAAGTTCTCGCTTCACAAATTGAGGGAAGATAGTGCTCTAATTTTAAGTGAATGAAGACTTACCGTTTCTTGACCAAATGTTTCCATTTTTTGAACCTATTTAACGAACACTTATGGCAAAATGAGGTAGAATGTTGGATTTGGCTGTATTTTTTATATGTCGTAGGCATTGAGATCCTGAACAACTTTAGTGAAAGTACTACCCCGAAAAACCTTACCGTTTTTCAGCTGGAAATTTACGAACCGAATACAATTTGTCTTGAACACTTACCGCAAAAATAGGTAGGATGTTGTACTTAGCTGCACTTTGGATATATTGTAGCAATTGCAATCCTAAATAACTTTTGTGAAGGTCATACCCCGAAAGATCGAACCGTTTATGCGCTAGAAATTCAAATACAATTTGTGACGCCATGAGTGAGCCAAGGACATGACTAAAGACCGAATCACACACTGAAGAAATCATCATATTTTTGTGCCCAGAGCGTACAGTCTGACTGGTGAGGTCTTTTCTGAAAGTTGAACTTTGTTCTGAAGACGAAGAAGGAAAGTCTTTAATGAGATTCGAATTACAAGAGATGTCAGTCAAGTTGAAGCATCTTTCCCATTAATAATATTTTCTTGGGGCAGTGCAGTGGCTGTCCCGTGCAGTCAGTCTCAGCCGAGCTTTTATTGAAACAGTGAGTGAGTGAGTGGGAGTTGGGTTGAACATTTACGGTACGAAACCAGACCACATTCCCACACAAATGCCAGTGCAGTGCAGTGTCTGTCTTGGAAAGTGAAACGGCGCTGCAGTCTTAAAAAGTTCATTAATTTCAAACTCTCACCAAACTACTCTCCGAAAACAATAACATACGAAAACAAACAAATTAAATTCACTCCTTTAATTATAACCCAGATCTCTTGGCTCAGCTTCAGATTTCCTTCCTATGGCCTAGATAGAGCAGAAACGGACGGATTTTTACTTAGAAGCTCGTTAGCTACGATGCGCGCATCGGATTTTTCAGATTTTTCTAGCAAAAAAGCGTTGTCAAGATATTCTGTTGATACCCGTCTGATTACCTGGATTTTTCTACGGAAACAAAAAGCATCATAAAATATATGGAAACTAAGTAACATTTAGTTAAATTTATGGAATAAACAAGGGAAAGAGCCAAGGAGCCATGTGTGGGACAATTTATGGGAGATGTGTATGTATTTTTATAAAGCCTTAGCTTTCTCTTTCTGGTATGAGATATGAAAGTCTTCATGTAATTTCAATGGAAGCACTTCGGTGTGTCCTCTGAAGGATGAAAGAACAAAAACGTGATGGATTCCTGATTCAATCAATCCAGACAAGAGCAGAAGCAAAAGCACGATAGGAAATGCTTCAGCGAACCCAAAACCTCTATTTGAATTTCTCTCTCCCTTATCGCTCAAATGTGCTTATCTATAAATTTCATAGTCCATGGAAAAATATTTCTCAATATGTCCTCGATATGACTACAGGGTGGTTCATATCTATTTTACCTCACCCTGTGGGATATGACCAACATAATTCGATAATTTTCCAACTAGGTAAGCTCATACTGCCCAAACAGAAAAATTTAAGGCGGAATTTGACTCCATTTAAAGTTTATTGGTACAAAATGTGTAACTCTTTCTCTTCTTTTTACAAAAACAGTTATGAACCACCCTGTACGTATTTCTTCATGTATAAAGAGTTCAGTGTGTGAAAGACAGACGTAGACAGAGTCGGAGAACAAATCAATCGATCATTCAGTAGACTTAGTTATTCGCATATTTCATGGCGCGAGGTAGTGCAGTCCAAAGGTACAAAACTCAATGTATTCAACTTTCAAAAGGGCAAGGCGAAAAGCCATAATCTTAGGCAGCAAAGTATTCCATCTTGATCTAGGTCTCACATTTTTATTCTCCTCACAAAAATCTCCTTCACAAAAATAAATACATTTGCATCAAAAATTACAATTCCGAATATATTTTTTACTTTCAAATTTTGAAAACTATATTTTGATCTGTTTGGTCAGCATGGCCTGACCTATGACCTAGGTAGGAAGTTAGCATTGTCAAGTCAGTTTCATATCATTTTGCTACTTTGAAATATTTTAACTTTATTTTACTTGCAGAAGTCCGTAAAGAGAAAGTCGGCTGACTTTCACCGTTTGCTTTCTCCGGAGAAAGCATGAAATTATTATTGCCGTGCAGTTTTCTCTGTTTTTTATTGCCATTTCCTGTTTTCCGAACTTATAAAGATCATATAAGGCTAGCTCGGCTAATTTGCCCCAGTTCGGTCCGAGTGTACCAATTTGCCCCACCTCCTCCTTAAAAGCACCACCATCCACCTGCTCCTTAAAAGTATACAAACATTTGACCTTAAAATGCCGGTTAAAAAATTATAAATTGGCACAATAGACGCAAATTAGCCGACCCTACCCTACTACAAATTTATATACTCAAATTAAGGTTAAGTAGTTAGTTAGGATAGAATAGAAGGGGTAAGGCGCCAAGGAATAATCTGTGGCTCCGGCTGTCATTCATTCAGTGAGGCGAGAAATTCTAGTTCCTTCAAATCTCCTCCTGTCTCCGATTTATTTCCTACGTCAAAACGAAAGGAGACGTGTTGGACTAAAACTAGTTAGGAAGATTACGAACAGGTCTCTCGCCTTCAAACATCCTTCCTTGTCAAACACACGCTCTCTCCTTACTAAAAAGATGGAGAAAACTAGGACTATAGACACAAAATATGTACTACAGGAGCTTTCGAGTGAAACAAGTTGATGATTTTTACTCCTTACTAAAAAGTACAGTACGGTACAGTACAGTGTGGCTCAAAACTATGTGGCACTCATTGATTAATCAATATTTGGTATTCTGGGAGGAAAATTAAGCTAATCAAACCATAAATCTATCAATGTAAAGATGTGATTGAGATTTACATTCGGCCTACTAAAATTTTGACATGATTTTTTTTGAACCACCCTGTGTGTAGTAGTGGTGTGTATGAACGTTCGTGTAAGGGCTTATTTAAGAATGAAATATTCAGCCTCACACGAATATCGGTCTGAGGAAAATATAACCATTTATCAAATTCTACGACTCCCGTTCGTCTTACGTCTGGCTTCACTACTGTTTTTGTCAGGTGCCCTGATTTTTTCTGTCAGTTCCTCATGGAATCAACTTTTCACTGAGTCTTGAAGTTTTGTGAATTCTAATTGTTTCAACTCCTGTCGTTTCCCCATTATTTCAATCAATTTTCCGCTCGGTTCCCAAAATTACTTAGAAACATCAAATTATAATATAATTAACCATTTCTGCCTAGAACTTTACATATTTGAAGTAAGTTGACAACGGTGTCTAATTGGGTAAGTCCATACTCCGCGCACAACGAAATTGTGGTTTGTTCTTACCAGCTATGACCTCGGCGACAATGACGTGATGAGTATACTGTCATGGCCGCCATTTTCTGGTTGCTACGGGAATCTTATTTTGAAAAATCCTAGGATGAGCTCACCTAGTACTATTTGAATTGGATCACATTATGTATGTAAGAGCAGAGGAAAAGAGAAAGTCAAATCCAATCGGAATAACATGAATATTCCGCCCACAACCCACACGGAAAAGAACATCCGACGAAAACCTGGGCTCTGAAGTCGGAACGTTTTCACATCAAATACTTTTTTTCTGTCCTGGAAATAAAAAAAATTCAGCAAATTTACTCTGCATTGCATTACAGTTACAGTACAGTGTACTATTTTCAGTGCCTCAGCACTAAGAGTAACACTACGGTCAATGCCCCATATGTGCGTACTACTGAACAGGAACAGAGTCTGTGTGTCTATCTGTCTGTGTGTGTGTGTACATAAGTCTCCTGAGACATCAAAAGTTGTTCTATTCCCTCATCCATTTCAACTAAAGGTAAAGAAATGCTCTTCGCATGAGTGCACGTCAGACATAAAAAAAATCCGACAGAACAGTAAGTACAGTTACTCCCGTCCATATACCCCTCATAATACTTACAGGGTGGTTCATAACTCAACTGGAATGAGGACTCAAATGCCATCGCACTGTTCAAAAAGTAGACTTTTGGATTTTGCGGCAGTTTTGATATATTGTAGCTCTGAACAACTTTTGTGAAGGTCCTACCTCGAAAAGTCCAACCGTTTGGTTGCTAGAAATACTCTGGACTTTGTGACGTCATGTTTGTGCGTCACGGATGAATATCGTGACTTCAAAATGTGCAATTAGCACTAGCCGCTTGACCTCCCAAACAACTTTTGTGAAGGATCTACCCTGAAAAGTTTTACCGATTGGCCGTTAGAAATGCATGGTCATAGTACACTTTGTGACGTCATGAATGCGTCATGGATGAATATTGTGACATTAAAATGTGCATTTAGCACTAGCCCCTTGACCACCCAAACCAATTTTGTGAAGGTTCTATCCTGAAAAGTTTAACAGATTGACCGCTAGGAATATATCCTCCAAATGCACTTTGTGACGTCATGGAATCCGCAACGTAATTGTGATGTCACACAGTGCATTTGGCACTAGCGGCCAGACAATTAAGACTTTCAGGGGTAGAACCTTTACAAAAGTTGTTCAGGAGGTTAAGGGCTTCAACATATCAAAAATACAGGCAGATCCAACTACTTCTATTGCCGCAAGAACTTTTGCTTTATTCGCAACTTGTACCCGTGTACTATTTCTAGCGGATAAACCATCGACTTTTCGGGGTATAACCTTCAAAAAAGTTGTTCAAAAGGTCATGAACTACGACATATTAAAAATACAGCCAAATCCAATTGTCTACTTTTTGTCGTAAGGATTGTATCAATTCTCTGATGTGCCACGTCTTCAACGTTTTCTGTATATAGTACACACGCAGTTCAATGAGTAATATTTTTGTCGCACCCCGTACCGTGAATAACGGCACACCTTAGTACTACTACAGTATTAGCAGTCACTCCGAATCTACTCCGGTTGTCCAAAAAGGAACACTACTTGATTTGAATATGAATTTTTCCTTACTTTGCTTAACATGTATAAATTAACACTACCTCTAGTATCAAACATCTCTCTAAAATTCACATCTCCACTCAAAGAATTTTTCTGCTTTCACATGCGTGTAAAAACGAACGTAAAAAATTTATGACACGGTTCGGAGCTCTTGCCGCGTCAAAGTTTGAACGGAACAAAAAGAAAAAAGAATCTCGCGCCCTGGCGTCCCAATATTTTCAAATTCAAAGTTAATTCCATGACGGACTTTCTCAGAACGCGAACGTAAACGTAAGAAAAGAAATGAATTATGAATGGAGGAAAAAAAAAACTTTTTTATTCACCCCTCCGTATCTTTTTCCTTCTTCTTCATAAACTATTAGTTCTGCTTCATTCCGGTTCATGTCTAACTTTGACGTGAACACGTGGAACTCACAAGGTAACCATTTTAGGTGTAAAAAATTAACCTGGACGTCATTTCCTACTACTAGGGTACCATTTGACAGTATTTCCTTGTAAATTTACGTAGGTTATCCTGTTTGAACTTTTATTTCTTCTTAACGTCGCGTCCCTTGCCAATGTTGGAGAAAGTGACTTTCACTTTCACTTTCTACGGGTGAAAGTAGACTGACTTTCTCTTGCATTGTTAACATAGTTTTTATTTCATTCACTTATTCTCATGTTCTTCAATTCCAATTTGAGTCAGACTTCAATTTACAGGAAATAAAATAAAAAGTCGTCGTCGTGAAAGTATACATGAGAGAAAATAACCAAGTCTTTTGTTTTTACACTGTGCGGGTACAAATGAAGACCCAGATGTGTAGTCCTAGTCCATGGAAAATAATAGTTGTGGAATGATGATAGAGAAAACAAGTGTTGGGAGAATGGAGTCGTTCTCGCGCGTCCTCTCTAACATTCGCATTCCCATTCCCGGGAAAAATAGACGGCAAGAAACACATAAAAAAGGGGGTTCGCTCTGAGTACGAATGAGCTGGAGCTGGAGCTGGGGTTGGACTCAACAAGCCCAAAAAGACTCAAAATCCTGCACTTTCTACCCTTTTCACTCAATACAGAAAGTCCATAGAAAGTCTGGAGTAGCACGCACAAATTTAAGACAAAGTGTCCCGGAAATACACAAAATATCAATTGGGTTTACAAATTTCCTATTTCTACGACATTCAAGTTGGGAAGAGTACCACAAGTCCTTAAGGCAAAATGTCAGCTGTTGGATTCGGCTGCATTTTTGATATGTCGTAGTCTTTGTCCTCCTGAATAACTTTTGTAAAGGTTCTACCCCGACAAGTCTAACCGTTTGACCGCTAGAAATGCACGGGCCAAATACACCTTCCGACGTCATAGATTCCTGTCACGTCTGTATTCTAGATGAGTTCTAGCCCTTGATATTGTGAACAACTTTTGTGAAGCTTCTACCCTGAAATACTAACCGACTGGTTGCTAGAAATACTTTGGCCAAGGGCATTTTGTGACGTCATAATTGCGTCACGGATGAATATTGTGACGTCACAAGGTGCATTTGGCTATAGCGCTCAAGCAGTTAGACTTTTCCGGGTAGGACCTTCGCAAAATTTGTTCCGGAGGTCAATGGCTACGATATATCAAAAATACGGCGAAATACAACTACCCACATTTTGACTTAAGGACTTGCGATGTAATTTTCTTATTCAAAATACTTTACTCTATTTTAAGGACGTATTTCAATTTACCACTGCAATATTGTTATAGGCCACTAACTCTGACTAATTGCAATACTCAAGTATGATTTCTGGAACACTCGGTGTATTTCTCCTATGACCTAAAGCTTTTATTTCCGCCCAGGGACTAATACCGCTGCGTGTTGTGTATGGTTAAGATCAACTACCCTGGAAAAGTAGATGTCTTGTAGTGTAGTGCTGTTTTCATGGCAGAAAAATATCACAAAGACGTATTTGTTTCCAAAAAATTCCGCTCACGTTTTTTCCTCAGTTTGAACTTCCAGTCTGACTTTATCCAAACGAAGACTTTTCTCCTTAAAACTTTGACTGTGACTATGAGGGTGACTGCACTCCCACTCCCTTCCTCCAACTATCATGTCAAAGAGTCTTAAATTGCAGTTCCTTGCATGAAGTCACGAGGGAGCTCCACTGCATTGGACTGCACTGCAACGACTCAATTTCCAAATGCCCATGTCCCTGTCACGTCGCCTCATTTTTTATACACATTCACATTTATTTTCTTTCTTGTCACGTTCTGTTCTACATATGAATTCATATAAAAAATGTAGGAATATTGGGATATATTGGTGTCATAAATTTAAATGCCAATCTAGGCATTGAATTTTGAGAAGGTTTTGATTTCTAAGAAATATATGAAGCAGAGAAATCACTGGGGAAAAAATTCAGTGAAAATTTATGGAGTCACGCGTGGTATCAAATATTTCATGAATCTGTTTGAATCAAATATCCGTTATGTTAGCAAATTAATTCCCAGAGTTGCATTGGCATCCGTCCAGGAACGGTCTCAAAAGATTGTGGATCCGTCAAGATGGAATAATGATAAAATAAGGAAATTAATATTAATACTCAGGTCCTCAAAGCAGAACAGTCGCGATGACGCCCGCAATCATAATTGAAAAGCATGATGTGAAAATAAATTATTCATACAAAATACACAATTTTTTGTGATATTTTAGGAAAATTGGGAGAGAATTTCTACACAATTGGCAAGAGGAAACCTTACTCAAAATCCGATGCTTGCATTTGAGCCCAAATTCATTATTTTAGTCAGGAAGGCTCAAAAAATGTCAAAAGAAATTGTGTAATCTCGTATGTATGTTTACAACATAGCCAGACTTGAAAAAATTTGACAACTCCGAGGAAGCCAAATTTTGAGGCATCTTGTTTCGCATATCATATGGTGAAAGTCTACTTTCACCTTGTTTCAAAATCTCATTGTTTATATAAATTTTTGCTAATAATAAAGTCATTCGGTTGTTTGCTTTTGTTTAATTTCTCTTGAAAATAGTAAAATTTTGCATAATAAGAATAAATTTGCAAACTAAAGGTGAATATTCGTGGACGTCTGTTTTTCCGGCGGCAATGAACTAAATACAACAACCAAAAATAATTTATTCCACCACTATGTGGGTGAAGAATGCCGGGAGGTGTCAAAAACTGCGCAGTTGATGAATATCGACTATCAAAATATTGCGTACCGTATTTATTCTATTTGACGTCCGGTCTTTTATAAATATCACTAAAGAAGGTTTGGAGCGGAGTTCAATAGCTTTCACCACTTTCTTCGTGGAGAAAGTCCAGGCTTATATTGGAGCCTGGCTACTAATAGAATAAATACGGTAATATACATTCTGCTGGGATATGTTACGAGTTACATGCTGTAGAAAGATAGATGGAGGTAAATGATCTTTTACCCACGCTGCGCTGGTATACGCAATTCACTCCTCATTGACTTCATAAGATAAACATTACACTACATATTTTTGGAATAAAAACATGATAAAAAGGACAAGTTGGCGGGATGGCGGGTGGTGGTGGCGGAAATGGAAGTTCTAAAAAAAACTTGAGAGAACATTTACCCCGGATTTTCCATTCTGAGTCATAAAGCTCTGCTGGATTTCACATGACTTAGTGTGAATTTACTACCTATTGTTGAGACGGGATCTGTAGACTGTAGACTGGAGACTAACTCTTTACACTTGAAGACTTTATTTACTTCCAGTTTAACTTTTGGCTTAGTAAAAGGAGAAAGGCTTATGAAGAGAGATGCGACTCATCTCTTCATCTTCCTTTCACCAGGTTCCCGTAACTTTTTTTTTAAGATAGAAAATTGGCCAGTCTACACAGACAGGAGAATAAATCTCCATTTCATGGCACGACACGACATCACTTGACAGTTTTCCAGAGTATCATCCCTTTAAAATAGGCGTCTCCCTTCACATAGTTATTACTGAATAATTTTAGAGAGTTGAGTCGAAACCTTATGGTCATGTACAACTGTACAGGGTGTTTCAGAAGAAATTGGTCAGTATTTATCCGATTAGTAGCCGGATATTCATCTAAACTGGTATTCCGGGACTTTCACCAACTTTCTCCATGGAGAAAGTGATGAAAGTCTCTTAACTTTAATCTTCTTGAATTATGAGCCACCCTGTACTGTGCTGGGTATTATATTCAACATTATGTTGGACGAAAGACCTTATGGTCATGCACAATTTTACAGGGTGTTTCAGAAGAAGTTTAACGTATTTATCCTAGTAGTAGCCGGATTCTGATCTAAACTGGTATTCCGAGACCTTCTCCAATTTTCTTCAACTTTCTCCATTAGAAAGTGGTGAAAGTCTCTGAACTTTAATCTCGTTGAATTATGAGACACCCTGTACTGTGCGTATTGTGTTGAACATTACGCTGGACGAAGGATCATGTAAATGGTCATGCACAAATTTACAGGGTGTTTCAGAGGTTTAACGAATTTTTCCTATTAGTAGCCGGATTCTGATCTAAACTGGTATTCCGGGACTTCCTCCAACTTTCTCCATTAGAAAGTGGTGAAAGTCTGTGAGCTTTAATCTCTGGTCACAGAATTATGAGCCACCCTGTACTGTATTGGGTATTATGTGGAACATTTGCCTTCTGTTGGACGAAGGATCGTGAGAGTTTTTGGAGGTGATCCAAGGAGGACGTCCGTCCATGATGGAAGAGAATTTCAAAGTCATCACGTTGATGTTCTCAGATTGGAGAAAGTGTTGGGGTTTGGACGGTGAAATACGGAGAGTGTCTGCCAAGTCAGGTCCACTCTGAATCCCCCACTCTGTAATACTACCCAGTACCCGGGTAATGGGAATGCCGGGCATGGGAACTAAACTAAGCCTTGGAGAAAGTCCTCGTCCGTACTTTCTCTTTCCTTTTTCTTCCCATCATTACCATTTAACCCCGGACCAGGCCAGGAGCCAACTAAATGGCTTTCCCATTCCTCTAGTCAATCAACTATTCAATCTTGTTTTCATTATGCATTACATCCATACATAATTACTTTCTCCAAGTACTGGGTGTCCCAAAAGTCACACAATGTGAACAATACTTTCACCATTTTCATGCTTTTTAGGACAAATTCACACATTGAATCAAATCATCGTATATTTCCATACAGACTGAATTGCTTACCGTTTGCCTTCAGGAAGGTACCCCCAGTATTAGAGAAGAGGTCTTAAAATTAGTCAAGTCTTGAGAGCCATGTCCCAATTTTGGTAAGGCCCGCTTCCGTCCATTAACCTAATTCTGAGCTCTTAAATTAAATATTAACAGGAAACTTTTACTACTTTCTTTGTGAAGAAAAGATTTGGCACTAAGAACAAAAGTCAAGTCCAATTCATTAATAATACACATAAAATCTAGTAGACAGACTCCTGGAATTGGTGGGACACCCTGTAATGAATACAAAGTTCATTCTTCTTTTTTTTAGAGATTTAGATGGAAGATCCACGAGAGAGATTTCAAATTAGTTTCCTTTCCTTTTTAAGATGTAAAACCTTAAATCCTTTTCTTCTTAATAGTTGAGCCTCTCAACCTACTTACATGAATGCATATGAAATGACTAAAAGATCCTTGCATATTTTTCGTAGAGATTGAAGTTGTTTCCATTTGGCCTAGATTAGGTACCCCTAGTAGTAGGGAAAAACATGTCAGAATGAAACACTACGAATTGTGAGCGTGAGGGAGTCGAACCCAGACATAGCGGAACAATAAAAAAAAAGGAGTTTTGGAACACCCTGTACATGAACCACCTTGAGTGAGCCCACCTGTGCTGTGTGTTGTGCCATATGCTGCAATGGTGGCTTTTTCCCTATTAGAATGGAAAGGAGGATGTTCGTTTTGAATGTTTACACAGAAAAGTCGCCCAGAAGCGTCAGCCGTGTAATCAAGTCTTTTCCAATTTACTATGCAGATGAGTGTCTGGATTTTAAATCCCTAGAGTTTTTTTTTCTCCTTTGTATTTTTGCATACTCGTTAGTAAAAAGTCGTTAAAGGATTTGAGCAGAGTAAACAAATTGTTCATGGGTGGGAGATGGAGGATTTAGAGTTTCATTATTATGGTGTGTCGGGAGATGCATACATTGGAAGAGTAAGAAAGATTCTACCTCAGATTACTGCGTGGGTGGACAATCTGAGCTCAATGAATAAAAATTGGCTCAGTTTTCCACATATTATATTTTATATGAGAATGAAGATTTACCAGTATTGGACTCGCTGCTGCTAAATCCTGCCAGTTTGAGGTTGTAATTGCTAAATCCTGCCAGTTTGAGGTTGTAATCGCTAAATCCTGCCAGTTTGAGGTCGTAATTGCTAAATCCTGCCAGTTTGAGGTCGTAATTGTTAAATCCTGCCAGTTTGAGGCCGGAATTACTAAATCCTGCCAGTTTGAGGTCGTAATTGCTAAATCCTGCCAGTTTGAGGTCGTAATTACTAAATCCTGCCAGTTTGAGGTCGTAATTGCTAAATCCTGTCAGTTTTAACCTCTCTACTGCTAAATATTGACAGCATTGAGTTCATAATACCTGACCCCTGCCAGTATAAGCCTCGCTAATGGTAAATCCTACCAGTATTGGAATCGCTGTTACTAAATCGACACGTTCTAGGCTAGGCATTGCTAAATCCTGCCGGCATGCTAACTTATGTCAGTATTAGGTTACCAATATCTAAATTCTGCCACTATGAGGCTTACTATTTCTAAGCCACTCCAGTATTAGACTTCCGCTACTGGGCCCGGAATTAGTAAATCCCGCTAGCATTTGGCTTCAAATTGCTAAATCCTGCCAGTACAGGGCTAAATATGGCTAAATCCTGCGAGTTTTGGTTCGTAATATCTAAATACTGCCAGTATTGGAATCGCTGTTGCTAAATTCTACCGCTACTGGACCCGGAATTGCTAAACCCTTATTTGGCTTCTAATGGCTAAATCCTGCCAGTATTGTGCTAAATATTGTTGAATCCTGCGATTCCCGATTTGTTATAACTAAATCTCGCCAGATTGGGTTTGTGGTTGCTAAATTCTGCCAGCAGTTTTTGCTATATGTCCTGTATATTTTTGTGAACAGTGTTCTTTAAACCTGGTACACAATGTTAAGAAACGCCCTCATAATTCACTAAATACTGTACGCCATTGACCCAGAAAGTAAGGAGGAAATGGTAAGGTCCTTCTGTTCTGTATGAATGAAATGGTGTGAAAAAGCCGACAATTTTCAATAAGTTGGTGCCGGTAGTGCTTAAATAGACCAAGATTTATGGGATTTGTCCCACACACAATTTTCTCGTACCTACATACGTATTTTGTATTCAATTTTTCTACGGAGACTTAAAAGACTAAATCTTGGAATCTGGATGGAATAAGTTTACATTCACATGTGTGATAGATCGTAGTGTGTATGATTATGTTGAGAAGTGAGTAATGGAGTCATAAATCAGGATGTTGCTCTGAATTCAGACCATTTCATTCTCACTTTCTCCAATGCTATGTCTGCAATGAGACAAGGCGATTATTACTTGAGAACAAGATAGGAATTCAAATATGAAGAGTCTAAATCATTTTTGGTTCGTGACAAAATAGAGTCGAGGAAAACGAGCGTTTTTGATTTGAAGCAACACATTAAAAAAGGCCATCC
Source organism: Protaphorura glebata (assembly GCA_034694305.1). Taxonomy (NCBI): domain Eukaryota; kingdom Metazoa; phylum Arthropoda; class Collembola; order Poduromorpha; family Onychiuridae; genus Protaphorura; species Protaphorura glebata. The sequence continues at coordinate 15,102 of JAQFYE010002681.1, forward strand.
ATCTAATCTTAATCGAAAGGCACGAGTGGAGTTGATCCAAGCGGACGGTGGAAATAAACAAAATATTGCGTCATGAATCATCTCCAATATTTTTTTTTCTCAGAAATTTATACTGACCTCGTTTTACTTTGCTTTCACCGGATTTTCTCCAAATTGGCTCTATTTCCAATACAGTATTGAAATCCGTGTTGATTTATATGGTGAACATAGCTAATTTGGCCCATGATTCCTCAAAGGACACCAGAAAATGTACGCCGTTGGAATTCCTTTGATTTTTTATATGTTGTAGCCCATGTGATCATGAACAACTTTTGTGAAGGTAAAACTCCTAAAAGTCTACCCGTTTGGCCGCTAAGTATACAAAGGTGGGCATGTAAGATGCCGTACAGTAACTTTCACTTAGGCTTTCACTCGCTTTCGCCTTACATGCCCACCTGTGTATTCTTAGCAGCCAACGGTTAGACTTTTGGGGGTAGGACCTTCACAAAAGTTATTCCGGATGCCAAGAACTACAACATATCAAAATCGACGGAATTCCAACCGCGTACTTTTCTCTATTAGGTATGTGCAGAAATGCAGCTTTCAGAAAAATTGGACAATGGCGGCCATCTTGAATTTCTGAAAAGCATACATCCATTCATTTATTTGGACTTTCGACTCCTAATGTAAAATTTTTGGGTGGTACACGTTGACTAAAAACTTTTAAAAAGTAGTTTCTCCTCTTATAGTTTTATGATCTCATCTTTTAACAATTGATGGCATCTTTTTTATTTCACTTCATGTCTATTAACAAGAAGTGACATCGTTATGAGTAGAAAGAGCGCATCCGAGACACAGACACGGACACCCTTCTTCATTCATTCCCTCATTGGAACGCATATTGCGCTATGAATCATTGACTTACTTGACGCGCGTCCCCATTAAAATGTTGACGCTAAGCCTGACGGAGCCATAAAGAGGAGCGGGTGGTCGTTTAAAGACCTCTCTCTTTTTTTATTTTTCTTCATCAAATTAAGTGCGCTCAACACACGCGAACGCGACGCGCTCGCATTCACTGCACACTGCACTTTTCTGGAAAAAAAGTTTATATATACAGGGTACCAAATATATTCGTGACTCATTTTAGTATAAAGAAACACTGTAACTGTGTGGCGGCGCACACGTACATATTTGACACCCAGTGCAAAATGTATGCAGATGTTCCATGATAAGAAAAAACCTTGAATTTTATGAGTTGTGTAGTTGAAATGGTATTTGATGAAAGTCGTGCCAGGGAGCGAACGTTCCCCGCCGTCTGAGTTTTAACTCATTTACAATTAAGGAGTTGATAATCAAGAAGGAAAATAATTCAATTTGAACTGTAGTTTCAGTTCATTCTCCCAATGTCTTCTCAAAATATAAAAGGGGAGAAAGTTGATTACATCCGCCCACTCACAAGGGAACAATTGGATTTGATTATTGGATATTAAATCCAAAGTTTTCAAATAACTCCATTAACTTCTACTGCGCAGGCTGATTACTTTACATTGTGCGCAAATTACTCTGGCAAAGTGACTTTTCTATTTTGTATTGTCAGAAAATATACAGGGTAGGTAAAAAAACGACAAGGTGTTGTGTTAATATTTTAAGATTACCTCAAGATGCAGGGTGTTTCACAATATTTTATAGTACTGATGTAGTACTGAGTACTGAGGAAAACTTCCCTTGCAAATAAATAAAAACACGTACATAATATTATTATTATGTTTAACCATGCAAAGATTGTCTGAAACGAATATAGAAGGCGTGGCCTTGAGACTACGGACTAGATTACGACGTTCAGACATAATGCCAGGAGCCAATTCTTGTAAGGATTCTTTGCATGGGGTTCAGGATGGTCGTCTATCTATCCATATGTTTATCACTTTCATTTAAATTCATCCAACCCTGCGGAAAACATTAACTTTTGGGGGAAGAAGGAGAAAAGCGAACACTAGACAGTGTTTATTCGGTAGTCTTATTCTGTGTATTTTCTTATGTTAGGGCCACTTGCCCAGTCAGTTATGGTCATTCCGTAATCCAAACTGCGTAAGCATTTAGCGTATTTATTCTACTAGTACCCGGGATCTTCATAAACCGGTATTCTATAGTCTGTAACTTTCTCCGGCGTTGTCGGACTTTCTTGGACTTTCTCCGACTTTTACCAGCTTTCACGGACTTTCGACTTTCTCAG
>JAQFYE010002682.1:0-17312 GCA_034694305.1 Protaphorura glebata
GTGTTCAACACGGTCTCTTGGTCATCCTTTATTCCGCATCCGTGAGGGAATCCTTGTCCGGATCCCAGCTCACAATACTACTCTGTAGCATGTTATAGATTCCATTTCAAAACTCGTCGGTGTATAACGATTTCATTTATCAATACATTTTACTTAAATTAAGCATTCGATTGTCACTGAAGAACCTATTTAGCTTGCAGACCGAGTAGTTGTTATTAAACGACCGAGTGTTGCCAAGATTTTGAAACAATACTCGTATTTTCAAAATCCCTCACCATTCTTATATTCAACCGCGTTCCATAATTACGTGTTTGATGAAACAATGTACAATGTCGTAGGTTTGTATTGGTTATTTATTAGAATGAATGAATTTCATGAACTGTACTCAAACAAAACACAGCTAGAGTCGCTAGAGATATTCTTAGTTCAAAGTCTTCCCTTGGTGTATCGGATAATCAAAGGAGAAAAAGCAGATTCTGTCGGATTGTCGAGCAAATTGGATCACATTTTCTACGAACACTTGTTATTACAACATTATAAGTTGCGCTATCCTCTTACAAAATAACAATTAAGCTCGGAGTTGACAGAAAGCATAGTTTTTATCATTGCACGGAACATCCCAGAATGACCCAGGTCCCCGGATGTTAATCTGTTTCCACATCATGCAATTCCAGTCAGGCTTACGTCATTTGTTGGACGACCGGATTGCCAATTGAAAAAGGTCAAATTTCCACCAGTCGTTGTTGAGTGCCATTCTCCCCTGGTGATAAAATCTGTAGCGTCCAACCACGCGAATCCTGCTCCTCCATTACTTCGATAAAAAAGTCTCACAACTTCATCTTGTGCTGCACTTTCAACAAGGCCCAACTCTTATCCAGCTTGATGGCAAATAGATTTAGCAGTGAACCAGTCCACATACTGAAATCAAAATATATTATTTTAGAAATTGACCTCTCGTTTATTTCCAACGAACTTCTTAGTCACCAACTTTCCCGGTCATTACGTCACGAATTTCACTTATGTAAAATTTGAAACAGAAAATTCATACGTTGGAAATCGTCCAAAAGTTTTAAAGTGTTGAGAAGCAAGCTTTATTTGGACACAGGGTATCCAATGTGACCTCCCGGGTGTGATAATGTGGATTTCTAGACGGTGTATGTAATTATGAGCTTACCCTCGGATTAATTTGAGTGAGGAAAACCTTTCCGTCAGCTATGCCTACGAATTCAAATCCTGCTGTGATTTGGCTTGAATCAAATAGCTTTCTTTGTAAAACTGATCCAACTGTAAATGCACAAAGGCATGCAAGAACAACGGTGGAACACTGGAGAAAATTTATTTTTTCAGATTTTAGAACTCAAACTTGAACTTATTTTCCGTAATAGCGAATTGATAACTATAAATTAATTTGCTCTCATTTTTATACAAAAACTAATCAGTGTATTAATGAGGTCATTCAAATTGGGCTAGAATTGAATTGTACAATGATAAACGGAACTTGCAAGTCAAGTACCAATCACATCGCAATTAAATCGTTATTAATGTAAAACTCATAATTTATGAAGAGTTCAAGTCCGCTTGATAATCGCACTCTGACAGATGTGATTACATCCATGTTTATGCATGCGATCATAAACTTGTGATGACTTTGTGTTTTCTATCTTGGTTTTAAATGTTTCATAATTTCGATCCACATGTTTGCAGATGAAGCACTTGATACTTGACTTTTTAATACGTCAAGCCTCTTTGGACTATAGAACATCAACATTCGCACCTGATTCGATTCGATTCAGTTTGCAAAGCGGATTTGTATTTGTAATTTGTCAAATATTACTATTATTTTACATTTATTATTATTTTGTTGTCTTATTGTTTAGACTTCGGAGAGTTGACTTAAAATATCTACCCAAGTGCACCATCTCAAATAAAATTTGGGTATTCATATTCATACGCACTACATACTTCTTTCAAATTTATCACATTCGGAATAGAGGAGTTGATATCCATTGGTTGAAATTTTGAGGTCTCGTGCTACCTTCACAGGAAGGCCAATTTAGAAAGTTTAGTGACCGTTAAAATAATTCAAACTTTGAGAAACGAATTCTACATTATTTTTGATATCTTTAAGCATAAGTAGTTTGAGGCAAGAAGAATAAACAAGCTGATTCGTTCCAGTAGGAGTCGCGTTAAGTCGATGCCCCAAATCTACCTCTCATCTCCCGTGGTAATCGGAATCAAATTGCATCTGATTACATTGGTCACAAAATGACTGTTTTGTGACCAGAGTTTGTTATTGTTGTTTACATCGACTTACCGCGACTCCTTCTAAATAAATTAGCTACACAGTCCAGCCTTCTTGGTTTGAGGTATGCATCGTTCATACGGGATCACCTTAGAAATTCAATACTTTATGTGTGTAACTTAACATCATCATGGTTGGAATCAAACCTATAAAGTTTCAAATATTTTATTTTACAATGCCAACGAAGAATAGGACTATTTACGAATCTATTTTTTGCCAGAATCGTCGTAAAGCTCGCGTCTACTAATCCCGGTGATGTCAATCGTAATGTTTCGTAAACATGTAAAGACCGTTAAATTCATTACAGCATTACAGAGTTTAGCCGGATTTCATAGCGCCTTGGGCACGAACTTGAAGAGTTTCGAACGGTTCATTGATTTAAGATACAATGAAGTTTGCATTCTGGAGTCTTGAGATCTTGAGTGTTGTGTCCGCGAAGAATAACTGAATGATTCCATTTGGTCTCCTCAAATCGATTTCTTGATATGACTTCCTGTGTACTAGCAAAGGAATGGATGGTAGTGGAGTAGGTAGGCGAATGCTTGAAGGTTTTTGCTAAGTTGACACAAATTTGATTAACCTTCTTCGGGGAACTAACGAGGGAAGTACTTAGGGTGTCACTCAACGATTTGATCCAAACTTTTTTTTTCTGAAAGACCTTTGCCCCAAACCCTCAATAATGTAATGTCATTAGCTCGAGCACCTCCCACAACTCGATTTTTAAAAAAATATTGAATTCATTTTAGAAAAAGTGCAAGAGTCTTTGTACTCAAGATTTTAGCATGGGATATCCCATGAAACTTTCCCTCAAAACTGATCTCAAGACCCAAAATTTTTGAAAAATCAAAAAAATAAATTTTGTTAAGAAAACCGTTGAAATGTGTGAACTAATAAATTATAAGATCGAAATTTTTTGCATATTTCAATATATTCTCGCGCCCGGAATTCAATACTACGTGTTATAATATCAAACTGATATTTATTTTCTGAAATCGAATTTTTGGATTAAGTGGTTCCGATATATTTAAGAATCCCTTATGCAATTCAAGTTACTTTTCTTCGAACCCGATAACCCGGTTATCAGATAAATTGGTAATGACACTCCGAATTCGAATTGGTCCAATGTACCGCGTATGAAAAGAGTCGTCGATGTGCGAGTGTAACAATTTGAATAATCAAAAATTTTGCAACGAAATCAACCAATCGAATTGAATCTCCAGCATTTTAATCCGAGAAATGAAAAATAGAGTTGTTGACTTGATCTTGAATTTGATCGTCAGCGCAAACTATAATACCAAGAGACAAATTCTCGCACTTTAACTATAGGGGCAGAATTGATGTAACTGAGATTTTGAACGTTGGTAAATATTTCATAAATAACTTGAATGAATTTAATAATATATCAAAAAAATGTTTGTTACACTTGGATGCATGTGACAGAATATCTAAGATTACGTTGATTTCCTGATATTCAAACTAATATACTTCGAAAATACAACATGTAAGATCAAATTCAAATTGCGTTTTAACTAGTTAAACCCGAATTTGACAAAAAGCGTAGTTTGTGTCTGTGCATGGAACATCCCAGAATGAGCCGGGTCCTTGGATATCGATTTGCTTCCACATCATGCATCTACGAGCAACGTCATTTGTTGGACTACCGGATTGCCAATTAAAAAAGGTCAAATTGCCACCAGTCGTTGTTGAGTGCCACTCTCATTTCGTGATAAAATCTGTAGCGTCCATCCACGCAAATCCTGCTCCTCCATTGCTTCGATAGAAAAGTCTTACAACTTCATCTTGTGCTGCACTTTCGACGACACCCATTTCGTATCCAGCTTGATGGCAGATAGATTTGGCAGTGAACCAGTCCACGTACTGAAAAATTGAAAATTCGTTTTAAAACTCAGAAAATTCGATTGATTAGAGATTTCGATACGAACATTTTCGGTTTATTTTTAAAAAAATAGTGAACTCACTTTTGCGCCAATTTGGGTAAGGAAAACTTTTCCGTCAGCCAAACCCACGTATTCAAATCCAGCTGCAATTTGACTCGCATCGAAATGTTTATTTTGCAAAACTGATCCTACTGTAAATGCAAAGATACAAGTGAGAAGAACGGCTCGAAACACGACAGAATTCATTGTTGCGATTTATTGCTTTCCGATTTTTGCAACGGTATGTTTGAGACTAGTAAATTGATCATAACTTGTGTTGACTTTTATACCTGAGTCGAGGGTTCCAATTAGTAGTGTTAATGAAGTCATCGTGTTATAATAATATACTGATTAGCCACAAGTGCCACTTGAATCAAAAAGAAAAATCAAATTTCCAATAACATGCAATTTATGAAGCTGTTTTGTACCTAAAATGAGTTTAGGGCCTCGTGGAGCAACACCAGATAATATTATCACATTTGGCTACCTGTTAGAGATTGAATGTCAATGCTTGTGTTCATAATGAGATCAACACAAGCCTATAATTGTATTAATTACGCATTTTTATTAATTCTGTCGATGGTCAATTAATTTTATCGCAAGCACTTGATATTTGACTGTGTCACGGCTACTGGTTGTGAAAATTGGTCCGAATTAACAACTTCAGATTAACATTTTGAATGAACCAACTTCGAAATAACGTCAGCACAAATTGTTCTCAGTTATGTGTAAGTTCGCTGGTTGTGTGTTGTGTAAAGAAAAATGTCACATCTTGGAGTAACAAAACTAGGCCGCAAGTTCCACATTAAACTGTTGATTTTGCGTCCAGGGATTTTGTCCCTAGACAATAGTTCTGATAGAATTACCTTAATTACATTTCGAAAGCCTCCATATATCAACGATTATCGAAATAATATCTCAAAAGTTTATGATAATTATAATTAACGAAACCCAATGTGAAGTTTTGTTTTTTATAAGTACTAACAATAAGAACCACGCTAAAATAAGAAAGAATTGACTTTATTGGAGAGGAAGATGAATTCACCAGGGCAAATGCGTTCAACAGCTAGACTTCGGTCGACAGTGTTAACAGTTAGGGGTCGTAGTTGTCGAGGCCTGTATTCTTGCTACTTAAAAACAACCAATGACTTACAACCAATAAAAAGTTTGTGGCTAATTCGAAGATTACTGGCACACATTCTGGGTTGGGCTGGGTCATGCAATTCTCATGAAACCTTGAACAGAATTTAAACCTTCAATTCCTTGGTTTGCGCTTGAGAACGGACCATTCGGTGGACAGCATTTTATGGATTATTATATTATTATTATTATTATATTATGAATTTATGGTAAACACATTCAACCAAATTTGAATTGACAGACCTGCCTACCCGCGTTTACATTTTGACTGGTGTAAATTCATACAAAATATCCACTAGTTCCACACATTCCATTTAAAATTTTGGGCCGCAACACACACAATTTTGAGCCTCGGTCGAAGTGCACGGAGTAACAACCGTTGTCTGGTGGACGGAGAGACTTTTTCAGTAGTCTTTCAGAAATTAATTTAATTTTCAGTGATACGTATAAGTTGTGACATGAAACCCAAGATTAAGACCCTCCAGACATCCTAGGGAACCTGCCCACCAAATTCCAGAACGGTCAGTTAAGCGGGAGGGTCAATCGAATGGAAATGGTGAAACCGAAAAAATAATAAATATGGAGTTAACGCGACTCCTTCTAAATAAATTAGCTAAACAGTCCAGTCTCCTTGGTAAATATAATCGTAAATAGTAAATATAGTAATATAGTATTATAGTAACAATTAACTGATATTTTGTAATCATACTTAACCTAGACTTAATTGTATGTATACGAGTCAATTATCATACACCTTGATTATTTCTGACAAACGTCAAGGTGAAACTACCGGGGGTGGGTGTTGTTATGAATAAATCTGTACCCAAATTATTTAGCTATTTTAGATTATTTTCTTGGTCTATTGACCGGAATAGTTTATGTCGACATAAGCTCTTTCTCATGTAACGCTGAGTTCACTGAATTACTTGCTATGCACGTATCAGCAAATTTTGTCAGCCGGAAAACCGAAATGCCAGAAATCAATAAACACACAACCTGAGAAAACTTTCGAACCATCCGCATCTATTACTTATGTACTTATACTCAGTTGGGTTATTTTCTATCTCTAGTAAGTACACAACTCGTTTTCTTTTTTATTAAGATTTTAATTTATTTTTTATTGATATTTGTTTGCTCTGCAGTATTATGATTGTTTAATAGTATATTTAATTACAAGAAGTGAATCCATATTATAATTTGATTAAAAGTATATACGGGGTGGGACAAAAAAATTTATATCTCACTACAGATCATATAAGGGATTGTACAAAAGAAATTGAGACAACCATCCTGCGTAAAATTCTCTAGAAGGCGTATATCTCACTTTTTCAGTCACCCTCATATTAACTTGTGGGAGAGGGACTGAACTGCCTGAATAATAATCTGATTTGTCTTCCTTCTGCTTTTGATGTAGACTTAGATAATACACATATAATAAAATTTTACGTTGAAGATTCAAGCGCGAAGAGCAAAAGGTTATAAGGGAAGGCATTAAGTTCCTATCATAATTTCTACATAATTTAATTTATTAGTTAAGGTATAAGAAGAATATGTTTTATTCAATTCAGTAAAATATTGCTTGGTCGTTTTGAATGGAATTTTTCTTTACTGGACGTGTTCAACTGTGGGTCAAAGTGACTTGTTCGAAGAAAGCGTGTTTTTGAGCAAATTCTTGTCGTTTCTGTTTTTTCTCCAATTCGGCCTTCCGTTTCTCCTCTTGTTCCTTCTTCACTTCCATCTCAAACTTACTTGTAGCTTTCAGTTGTTCAATCTGGAAAATTATTTCAGATTTTCAAATTACAATAATTTGCTAGAAATCGGTAGATTAAAATTAATATACAAAAATTACATATCTTACTTTTGCTTCAAAAAAGTTCTTGGCTCCATCGACACCAACTTCCTGAATGTCAACTTCTGTTATTTTTGCAAGCGCCGAAAGTCCAGAATCCGATTCCAATTGACCGGCCTTGGCTTTGTGGTAAATCAGCAAAAACTGAAAAATTCGGAATATGAATATTTCATCGATTAAAAATCAAACTGTCGGAAACCGAACCACAAACTACGATTTTAGTGAAACTCAACGCAAGTGACCACAATCGCAAAATATGAATTAAGTACTAATAAAATTGTAATTTCCCTTAATTGTCATTCCTGTGGTGCCGTATCAAAATTATCTCTGAGAATCAGAAATGACACATTTCTGTCGTCCTGTCGCCATAAAAATCAAGTACACTACTACTACTGAAGAGAATAATCTGACATTCATTCCCACTAAGAAAACTCTGCATTGTTGAATACGACGAGGTAATAAATTTATAAACCGGATTTATACATCACAGATTACACAAACAAAAGATTCACTTTCGTTTGAATTATTTTGCAGTCATTTCAACCAGTTTGCGCCGCAAAAGTGTAAGTCGAAAGTAAATGCAAATGTCAAAACGACTAATCTGCTTACTTACCTATACTTTGTTTGCGTGATAATGAGTGATTAGTGATTAGTTCGTTAGAAAGTGACTTACCTCATTAAAACTGATTTTAGAATCCCCGTCCGTGTCAACCTCTTGAATCATCTTTTTCAGACTTAAATGAGTTTGTGGGGCTCCAAGAGTTTCCATCATTAATTTCATGTCTCCCAAATCCAAGAAACCATCTTTGTCCTGATCAAATCTGTGAAATAAAAAATAAGTTGAATTATTTACTTATTGGATGAAACAAAAACCGTGGTTTTCTCCAATTACGGCCAGCCAAACTTTGTAATTTTCAGAAAGTGTGAGATATACATTTTGCGAAGAAGTATATGTATGTTCAGTCTAATAATCGATCAATCAACCATTTAAACTGAAATTATTTGTAGCTTTTCTATCTGTGAACCGTTAAATATATATGACGTAAAAGCATGCTCAATCTGCATGCATCATCGTGTAATAAATTCTACACCAAATTTTCAGCAAAATGTAACATAATTGTCGGTTTTATTCTCCAACAAATATTATTGGTGAGTCTGCTAGTGTAAAATTGTTACGTACACCATGCGTTCCGTACATCCAGGCAGCTTTAACGTCAGTCAAATCGGAGAGAATATTATTGCAATATATTATGCAATTTCTTAGACATGCTCTAATCTCACTAATCGTAACCTACATTCTTGGAACCGAGTTTTGTATACAAAATTAATGTTTCTTGTTTTTTTGATAATCGTCTAAGTAAATATTTGTATATAGGTATGGTTAGTCGAGACTAGGGCGCCCCAGACATACACCAGAACCAATCTCTCAAGATCTGCCGGCTTTTAGACAAAATAAACATTCTTGAACTAAATGTACTTGCATGTAACGTAGGAAGGTAATTAAATGTAACTCCGGAATTTCAAGACCAGTACCAGATTTCTCAACACGCAAGAAGTATAACCGGTGTACTACATGGTGGACGCCAATTACAAATTTCATTATATAGTTACATGTACCAAAGCCATTTCAGGTATCAAAGTAAAGCTCGTGTAATCTGTTGGTTTTGACGTTCTGGTACACGTACTGGACGGAGTCCATTACTATTTCGCTATGGTGAGAGTTTAATCCCACGGACAGATAGTGAGATGTAGGTTTTACTCCTAGCCGGAGCTTTATTTCGAAATTTTGTTCGTACATGTGCATCAGAATTTCCATGCTATTAACAGTAGTTTGAGAATTTGAATTTGTGTAACGTAATAAATACAGACGGTGTGTTTCGGTCTTTGGTCATTTCCAGTTGTTGGTAGTGTTAATCATAATTTATCAGCACTAGAATGTTATTTATGACGCCATCGCGATTTTTCGTTTAATTCCTCACAGGAAATAACAATTTGTGTGTTATGTCCATTTTGAGGAAAAACGAATACTAAATAAAAGTTCTGACTACTTGCGTAATGTAAATCATGTAGTCCTAATCGCAATGTAAAAAGTAATGAACTTGTGGTGCATTAGAAGTAGCATTGTAATGCCAGTTCCGTGCGGATAAGGGCAGAAGCCCGATAAGGAAAGAAAAGCAGGGATCATTACACATACACACGACTCCGACTTCCTGTTTAAATACCAAAAATAAACAATAGGTTTAACATAAATAATCGTCAAGGGCTGTGCCTCGTGACGAGTACTTATAAAACATAATCCCCTGTCTAACTTGCTACGATCGCGGGTAAAACCTCATTTCTTTCCAGGAAAAAACATTAGCGGTTAGTAGTCGATCAGTCCCGTATCTAGGGCTGGCTGGCCGAGTATAATTAGGAATTAGTTTTACTTCCACATTTACAAAAAAAACACAAAATGCGTCTGAAATATCAAAGAATATTTTTGAAAATCTGAAACCTCAGATTCATGTACCCAAATGCACAGAAAGGGGCCACTCAGAAAGTACTCACATGCTTAAGGGCGAAAATTTTATGAATAATAGCAAGCGAATTGAATTTTGGAAAATAATTCAAACGTTTTAGATTCATTCACATTCACCTTGTGACCTTGACCTCCTGATTACCGTAATTCAACCCAATAATACTGGCGAAATTATATCAAACTCTTTGTACAAGTATTAAAAGAGCTGAGCTTAATTCGAAATATGGCCACAACCACAAGGGCGAGGAACAATGCCAGCTCCGGAACTGTAGTTAATTCCAGATACAAATCATGATAGGAAATTCCAAATTCTGGGTCTGTTCTAAGGTAAGCTTGGATGACTCTTCGGTGTAATGAGCTGTTGGTTATTTCCATCAATGGTTTTTACGAGCCTTCAACAAATTCTAATTTGGTACTCATTAGCTTTAGCCATTTATTTATTCTAATTGTGTGTATTTCTAACCGAGCTACCACTAACTAAATATGAGTTTTGAAACTGTAAATTCTTAGTGAATTGGGATTCTGTGTTCAAATTACAAATGAATTAATGGGTTCAATTCAATTGCATAATACTTTAACAATTTCTTTTCAATTATTCAATCATTCTGATTGTCACGGAAAACTTATTTTATGCAATGGAAAAAGTTCAATGTTCGGTAAAATCGTGTGCCATAATAATGGATGTCACAATTTGAAATACTGAAACGAACCAATTAATCCGTCTTTTCTAGAACAAATGTTCATACGACTACGGTAATAATGTACGCGTGCACAAGTCTACTCTGATGACTTTCTTTTAGTACTCTGTCAACACGCAATACACGGCTTTCCGAGTCCAAGGCTTGGGAGATCAATTTCTGGGTTGGCCCGCAAAAAAGAACTGAAAGTTAAGGACTATAAACCGAATTACTTTTACTTTACTACTTTACTTTGGCGCAGACCATAGAAGAATATTCAAAATTAAAAAGAAATTTAAGATATCTTAAAACTTCACAATTGGCAGATATGTCCAGACGGTTGAAAATTAAACACCCGTTCTTCTTCGCTTGGTTGGGTGTATAGAGAATTTTATTATGTGTAAATAGTTCTGAGACGTTTGAATATTTAGAATTAATTAGTTAAATTGATAATCCGTTTATAGGTTACAGGTTTTTCCACTACTAGAGGTATCATCGCTAGGGTAAGTATAGTGTAATGCACACATGTTTGGTCACGCCCTTCGGCGAATGTAAATTAATTGGAGTTCACACATTTGCGTCACCAATTTCTCACTGCATAAGAATTCTGGAATTGAATAAATAAATTGACAATTCATTACCTGGTAAAAATTGCTTTGTACTCCCGAATCTCCCTTCGACTCAACATTTTCCTCAAATCAATTTCCTCCTGATTTTGACAAATTTTGATCTCACACTCAGCCTCTGACAATTCTGACCTTGCTTGGCGCTTTTCCAAAATCTCTCCAAGGTCTGAGCCCAACTTTGTAACTGACGTTGTCTTGCATTGTTCCATCTTCTTCGTCTTCAAAAATCCTGACGTGCGTGACCCTTTCTGAAACAACCCACAATAAAATAAAAAATCAGCAATCAGTAAAACGAAATAGCATAGCCGTCGGCGTGATCAAAATCTTCGCAAAAAATGGAATGAAACTGCTGTCACACCTAATAAATAAAACCACTTTTGATTTCCCTCAAAATAATCGCAATTCACTCATCAGTGTACAGGGTGATTCATGAATTAATAACGTTTCCAGTGTTAATTTCATTTTTCCTCGAAATATCTGCCATTTCATGATTTGTATCAATTAATTTCAAAATAAATCTACCACAAAATATTTATCTCAGTTTTTCCTGGAATAGTTGCAACTTATACTTCAAAATGTGGTAAGAATTTATGAACTACCATGTACAACCGGCACTCACGTTTCTTTTCAAAGAATTCTGTCAGTTTAATACTGATGAGTCAATTCTTCCAATCACTGAACCAAAACCGCAACAATAACGACCGAAAAAAATAAAAAATGAACGTTCGAGTTATTAAACAATTATCTCTCGCATTGTTGGTAAGTGGTTTACATACTAAAATCCACTCGTGCATCCCCACACAGAGTTTACATTTTTTGTAAACAACCAACAACAATCAAGATTCGAGATCAATATTGAAGAATGAAGAGCACTTAAAGTGAAAATGGCAAATGTGAATTTTTTTAACGGGATAGGGAATTAAAGTAAATGAGAAGAAAAAAAATTAAGGATTAATTTTTTCTAGAATTTTTACCGTGACGTGGACGTGACCGTCTTACCTGTTAACTGAACCTTGTCCAAAAGTCAAATGCTAAATACACTACTTGACTTCTATTTTCTTATTTTTACTTGTGCGTGTACAAATCACTAAAGGTCTTTTTCACACATATGTGTTACAATTTTTTCTCATGTTCTGCTCAGATAAGAAATCGGATGGAATATTATGTTATATAGTGACAAGACAGTCCAACTTGTACTAATGCAAGAAAAGAAATGAAGGAATATGACATGAAATTGTATACTACGTGAGTGGTAAAATTTTGACAAGGGTCAGTTTTCAGTTGTCAAGTTCAGATTAGGTTAACGTAAAAGTATACTCAAAAATCAACTAAGAATGTCACTGAAATAATTAATATCCGGATAAAATCTTGATATTCTTGACCCAGACACTTGAAATGACTATTTCCTCGTTAAATCTGCAATTTACTTCAGAAAACCGTCCCTCGTGACTCAGAAGGAATACCAATGCATTTGAAGGAATGGAAATGCGTATGTTTAATTTTTGTAATTTGACTTGCCTTAACTTTCAACCCTTTTGCGTGTACTTTTGCCTGAGGATTCACAAACAGACACCAAGACGATGTTAGTCTTACAAATATTTATTCATCCTCGATCCTCTGGTGCTATGTGTAGTTTTGTAGTTATGTTGTGACGTTGGTTGTGAACACTGAACAAGTCATTTAATATATTTATTCATGTGAGCATCCACATGCACATGGAGGGGACTCGAAGAATTGCAATAAATCATTCACAATGAATTTGCATGCTCTACATATGTATGCCGTGTTGTGCAAAAAAACACTGCCCTATAATCCCTTGCCGCTGTGAATCAGCAATCAGCGAATCCATCAAACATCTGCTGGGAATATTTTTGTGGGGCTAGTTTTTGGGAGGGGTCTTTGATTTTATTTGTCTCTATTCTCAGAATCTTATCTAATTTTCAAAGATATAATTTGAGAAAATAGAGTCGTAATTTTTGGCAACAATTTCAGGAAAGTTGCATGAAACGTTTCACTTTGCACCAAATTTTGAGTTTTCTACAACAGTGACGATTTTGTGAGATATTTAGAAAATTAGACCACAAAGATATTTTTCCTCAAATAGAATATTTAAGGTGTAGAGAATCCTTAATTCATATTTTATATGTTTATCCGGAATATTTGCGTAAGCTATTTTTGCTAAATATGGAATTGCTTTGAAATCACTGTTTTGTTTTTTCTAATCAGAATGTTTATTTTTAAAGAAAGGTTCGGTCGTTTTCCAAAAATTTTCTAACGTTTGTTTTATTTTGAGACTAATAGACTTCGGCTGCATTAGATTCTAGAATAGTTTTAACACTTCTATTACTACGATTTCCAAATAGCCGACTAAAAATTTAATTTTAAAATTGGATTGAAATATTTCATCTGGTTTACATTTCATCTAATGTGTTGTCTAATTAATATGTGAATTGACTTCACAGCCCCCCACGGATATTCGCCCGTCATTGCATTGGGTTTCCTTCCCTAAAATAAAAAGCGTGAGCAATCATTTGACTAGGATGACGGTGCGGTGTCCATCCAAAAAGGAAGTTCGTGTAAAAGGTGAGCGGACTGAGTGGATCCTCACAACTTTCTATTCACAAAGGATTAAAAACAAACTTTTTCTCAACAATTTAAATATAAATGGAATGGGCGTTTTACGGAAGCTTGCCGGAATGTTTACCACTTTTTGGACACCCAAGTCTTAATTCTGAGAAGAATTACAAAATGAAATTGAATGTAAAGCTGAGGCAATTAGATAATGGTAAATATAGTGAGATATACATTTTGTTCTCACGCTGACGGACGCAGTGTGCGATCAATTCTGCACAGAATGTACATCTCATTAATCAATTGCTGTGAACCTCAGTCTTGTTATAGGTCAATGGCTAGTTAAGTTACGAACCAGCATACACACATTATTTTGGCATTCTAAACCTTCAGCTACGGTTGATAACAAAATTCCAATGATGCACGCATATGCTCTCATTAACTCATGGGACACCCTTAAATTCACGCAGAGTCATAGTTATGAGTGTGGACTGTTTACGTGACTTTTTTCATTAATATCCGCCGTAGGAGGTTGATGAATAAAGTAATAAAAACAAAGCAATTAAGACATTGGAAAGAGGTGAGCCGTAACTGGTGACTAAATAGCCATAGCACAGCAGTGGCAGCTTAGCGCAGTCAGTGTACATAAACTCAAAAGATGACTCATGATAAATATTATTCTCATCTCCATGGACTCAATCTTTAACTTTAAATGTGTCGATGGTGACGATTTGTCAACTCACCGCGTCATTGCACCGAATTGTTCAAAACTAGCTCAGGACAGGACAGGACGGGTGGGTGGTAACACATCGATGATTTAGAATGAGAAATTAAAAATAATTAGTAATTGGAAATCGTTAATATATTTTGTAGTTCCTGGTATGAGTGTATCACTCAACCACAAAATATTCTATGTAATTGTCACGGTAGTCTCTTCGCAATGATGGGGTTCAATCCGTTGGGCAGACTATTTGCTATGGTTAATTATAATATTTCTCTCTTTTAAACTCTAATCCTACTGCTAGGAGCACCTACAATAAGACAAAAGGATTGCAAACCAATTATCCACGAAACAGAGTAGCGAGTACCGAGCACGGATGTTTAACCATGGTCTTAATTAGAGGCATACCGCGAATGACGCACATTTTTCTTCTAGAACTTCAAGTAAAATACAAACTTTCAAAAATTTGAATGTTCGTTTCAACTGTAGCTAATACAGGGTGTTTACGAAAATACGCACATTTGTTTGTTCGATATTTTTGGCGTGGCTACAACGGTTTACGTTACAATTTATTGAGGATGTATTTTGTCGACGTAGAACGAGCACAATTTAATCTAATAACAATTTTGAATGGATTTTGGAAGAACCCAATTTATAAAAATTTAGCCATTTGAATAAAGTCAAATCAATTCAAGCTGATAGAGTAAATGCGGAATTTTCTTTAGCTTGACTGCAACATAAATTCTTGTAACTACGTAAAAAAAAGCAACAAACAAATGTGCGACTTTTCGTAAACACCCTGTACTTTGAGTTTGCTTATTACATCAGAAATAACGCTTTGAAATATTGTTAGTTGGTAGTTACCGTTTTTGGTTAGTTGTCCATTTACGTAATTAATTTTACAACTAGCTTCCACGCCTAGCGGGAAGTATTATTTATTGGCAACTAAATTATTATTATTACCAGGTAACAACTAACAGGATATGACTCAATTCAATCCAAAGGCTATTTAGATGACTGAGACTTTCA
Source organism: Protaphorura glebata (assembly GCA_034694305.1). Classification (NCBI taxonomy): domain Eukaryota; kingdom Metazoa; phylum Arthropoda; class Collembola; order Poduromorpha; family Onychiuridae; genus Protaphorura; species Protaphorura glebata. Next base: position 15,371 of record JAQFYE010002682.1, read on the forward strand.
ACTCCTAGAGAAGAAACTCCCATACAGATTTTCAAGGTTGTCGAAATTCATACGCGAATTCATATGAAGTACATATGTGCATAAGTTTGAGTCCAACTGACTAAATTACCCAAATTTAAATCCGATCGGTCAAAAGAACGGTACTAACAAAGGATACACGCACACTCGTACACAAATGGTGTACTTTATTTTTGCCAATGTCCGACCGAGATACCTGTGTGAAAATTAAAAAATCATGGGTTAAATGACACGCTTGTTTTTGCGTTTTTCATTTCACATCAATGTTGAAACATGTTCATAACTTGAACTTGCATTACAGCTTGAAAAAAAAATCTGTCATCATTTTGGTTGTTGTGTATCAAAAAGAACTTAAGGAAAATCAAAATCTGGACAGGAATAATTATTTTGAATTATTCGAAATTATATGTAATGCATCTGTAATGACCTTTCAACATTGACATGAAATGAAATAGCCAAAAAGAGCATGTTATTAAAATTTATGTTTTAGTTTAATTATGATTTTTCAACTTTCATGGGACCAAGGCCAAATTTGCGGAGATGGTCGATAAGAATAATAGTTTAATTTCGGAGACTGATTTTGACAGAAGCGCACTCATTGGATGTCAATGCAGAAGTGGGTGTCGGGTCAAGGCGCTAATGGTCAGGTCATGCGTATCACTTGTAAGAAACTACCAAATATCTCTGCATAGCAGAGTAGTAGTATTTTCCCTCAAAATCGGTTAATGTGACGAATTCTATTCTGCATGGGCTGTACCACAACAATCCACTAATCTGTAGTACAGCCGTTAAAATATTTAATACTTTATAGAGAGGGTATAATCCGCCGATAAATAATGTACGTCTGATATTACCAAGACGTTTCTCTATACAGTCACTATTTTCTCTTATTTTCGAGTTCGGAGAAGGTACTCGGATGTTAGACCGCCCCTCAAAGTGGTTCTAAATTAATGCAAGTAATTATCGGGTGAATTCTGGACCTGCATAGTAAAGTTGGCCGCTCTCTCTCGTAGAAATAAACAATAATCCATCATTTGTCGAAGAATGATAAAATTCGAAGACATTGGAGGTTATACCTTGAACTTGTTATCCACCCTGAGTTTTGGGATGACAAAATTAGGAATAAACAGAATGATGGGTTGATAGCACATATTGGCGAATCCAAGAAGATTTGAAATTGCTAATAATAGGCATGAGATTTTCTTGAAAATATGAAATCATGAAAATATTTTCTTGTTCTCGGTAACATTACCCAGCACTGCTGTGGGAGCAATCAACTACATTAATTCTAATTGGGTGAATCATTCTGTCAAAAACACTCTGTATTTAATTACTGGTTAATGAATGATATTTCCGGCTTTCGCGTCAAATGGAAAGTATTATTTAATTTCAAGTATGGATATGGTATTATCAAGTTTGCATCTTCCGGGATGAAGAACGGTAACTCGATTTACGCAACATGATAGTGAGCTTCAGAAAACACGTCTCTGACCAGCTTTAGTGACTTGAGGTCAACACGGGGTTAATTAATGACCTTTCAATTTTTAATCATCATTCTAATTTTGTCAAACATTTTCTCTGGCAAAGCAATGCTTAACTTCATTGGTACACGAATATACATACCATTATAGCATGCAACAATTCTTGGCATAAGGTTTCTCTCCAATTAAAAACTATACCGATTTTCATACAACGATACTTAGAATTTGATTCACATTGACTCAGATTGTGTCTTTTTTTCAAAAGACGACTAACTCGCACTTTGCCGTGGTTATTTCGGGTTATCTACGTCAACGCAACTTTAACGAGAGAAGTGTCAGGGCGGTCAATTACCAAATTTATTGCAATTATTGCGAAAGGCGGAACGACTGAGCTATACAATGGTCCTTGGTGTGTGTGTGTCTGTCTGTGTGTTTGTCTGTCG
>JAQFYE010002683.1:0-17307 GCA_034694305.1 Protaphorura glebata
CAGGATAGTCAAACTGGTCAACCGAGAAAAACACAGGTAAATGGCTATGCTAGTTTGTTGTTTCAGTAGTCCTTAAACAGATAAATCTACTATAACATTATTTCCAGCAAGTCGCCATATTATTTTTGTTTAAATTTAACAGGTGGGTATGACCTCTATAAAAGACTTAATTTGAATATATTTCGCTGCATTCAAATTGTCATTCCATTCTTGAATGTCGTAACAAGTTGAAATTCAAGGTGAGTCATAAAACGTAGACATTGTGACATAATGTCGAAATTACTTATTAGAGATTACTTATTACAGACTGTTCATTTCTATTACACATTAAAAGAAAAAAAAATGAGGAGACACTTGTATTTCGGCTTGTCAACTGAATATTATCATATAATTTTTCCACAATATTAATTCGAGTTATTTGTGTCAAACTGAAATTAGTTATTCAAGAAATCGATGGAAGAAATTTTTACTTTCACCATCATTGATACTTCAATTGGTTTTTTGCATCGAATTTAATTCCAAGTCGCAGCAACAGGAAGAGTGAAATTACGCGATGACTAGAACTAATTCTAATCTTGAGATTACGAGATAAGTTTAATCATAATTACAAAAAAAAAACTCACGAGTAGGACATGTGCATGACGTAAAACAAAACATACATTCGTATTTCAGGTGTGGTCAGAAATAGTGCGGTTGGCTAAACCTCAAGGTTAGCTAGAAATCATCTCAAGACATCTGACTACCTGGCCTAATATTAGTTTAACTGCTGTAATACTTATTTTTGTAAACTCAGAAATGCAGAACGAATCCAGTATTTTAAATGCTAATTTTTGTGCAGTGCTTGCTACTTTTGTTGATAACCACAACCAGGGCTGGGCTTGCACTGAGAAACAGGACGATAATTATTATTTGTATAATATCTTCAGAGATGACCTTGGAATCTTCATTTAAATTACTCAAGTGAGAAAAGTTAAGTGGATTCTGACTGCTTTTGAATTAATGTTGTTTCTCCTTGTTTTCCACCTTTGTTGTATTTTTTGACTCACTTTTCATGGACAAGGACTTCCTGTATTTGTTAATTTTATTGCTTGATTTAATTAAAGTGGGTAATGTATAGTTTCCTTCCTATCATTAGTGGCACGAATAATCATCAGTTTTGAATATTCATGAATATTCTTAAAAATCTGTGACTAAATTCACAAAATATTTTCAGCTTTCAAGCAGTAATAATGTTGAACCAGGTTTGACGAACGCCCGTTGAGGCTTTGGCGTTTTAAACGCTGGAATTATGTCCACATTCTTGACATTTATCAGACTAGTTATCTCAGAAGTTATATTTTTATGGGCCCATATAAAATGATTAACATATCCTACCTAGTACTCTTTTCCGATGACGTGATTAATTCAAGCTCACACAGCAGGTGAAACCGGACGAATTGCGGCAGAGTTACAATTAACAACTTGCAGTTTTGCAGTTAATCAAGTTCGATTTCTTGCCTGAATGAATTCCTTGACCAATTACTGGTTTTATCTTAAGCATACAAATTCCTCCCGACACTCCTATCGCTATCTTTTGATTTACTTCCTCTTGGTTTTTGATACATAGCTTAAACCGGTTCTTGTACCGACGACAGTCGCCCGTAGAATATTAAATCTTAAATCTTTTGTGAATTTTACGTAATGCATGTTACAATGCACTTCATACTTGTAGAATTTTGAGTATCTGTTAGTCCATTACAGTAAATTCAACTTAGACTTTTGCACTAACGACAGTACGTAAGTTTTGTGAAATGATTTTGATCTTTTTCCTGCAACTTTTTTCGTGCTCTACTACGAGGGTGGTTTAAAAAATTCGGTGGACGAGGAAGTTAGAGAGGTTTAAAAATCTAAAAAAAATCCCACTGTTTGACAGTGCGATTTGAGGATTGTACTGTAAATTTGAGCAGAATCCGTCGAAGGGTCACCACTTGAGACATTCGTGAAGAAGTGACTGTTAAACTAGCCTTTTTTCGTACAATCGAAAGTCTACGAAGAAACCGACATCATGAAACTTTTGTTCGAATATTATAGCTGGCTTAATTCCAAAATTCACCTTCGACTTCACGCAGCATAGCGTAGCATTATTTAGTACCGTAAATCCCCGATTAGAAACCGGTCCCGAATAGTAACCCGGTCTCGAATACTAACCGGGTCTTTCTCCACCTTTCTCCATGTACTCTTATGGAGAAAGTGGTGAAAGTCTGTGACCCCCGACCTTGTCTGAACAAATACTAACCCGGGTTACTGTTCAGGGATTTACGGTATACCTTTCTACTTCGTATTTTACTAGCGTGACAAAGACCTGATACTGAAATACAATCAAATTGAATTTACTGGGTTTAGTAAATTACCTCTGTGTATACGGAAATATTCTGAAAATAATTTTTCGCTGTTTCCAGAGATGCTTACATACTGTCTTCCCACTGGCTCCACCCCTCATATACCAACTAGGATTAAACGAAGAAAAGATATGCATTTTGTAGATAATCGTATTGAGGATATATCGTACTTTAGCGCTTGGATGTTTCCTTTGCATAGCGCTGCGCGCGAATTCAGAACAAAAAAGAACTGTCTTTCATTGTTTGGTCATGTATTGATATTTTTAGATTAGGTCTGCCGAAATCGGAGTCCAAATGTTGATACAAATTGTTGATGTTCTCCAATTCTGACAAAAAATGTATCAAGGAATGGATAAAAATTACGGTTATTATCTGATATAAACATTTGTTTTGTCAAAAATAATTATTTCTCACGTCCTTTGACCGAAAAGCATGAGAAAAAACAGGTCTCTTTAGTTTTTGAAATCGCGTGCAGCGCTATGCGTTACAAACATATCTAGGAGCCAGATCCTCTTTAAAATTATTTGCGCTATGATCTCAGGTTTATTCTTCGACTATCCCTAGTTGCGGCTTGAGAAGGCATGAACCACCCAGGATAACACGAAAATAAGGAGTCTTGCTTTCACGGTAAATTCGCCTTCAAACCTCCCGTATACGAAATTCTATGAAACGATGTTCTAACGAAAGAGTAAAAATTAGAATCAGGCTATTCAGTGTCCTCCGTTTGTACGTAATTTATAAAGGTGAAGCAAACATCATAGCGTAATGACCTTACGAGGATGCTGTCTCAGAAGTACATATATAAATGGATGTTTTCATGATAATGGAGCTTCAAAAAATTTCTTACACTTTCGTCCTGTAGCCTCTAAAATAAGATCTTTTCCAATTGAGTGAAAATTAAAATTCGGATTTTTGTGACATTATGCGTCCTAATGTATTACTCGCATGGACGCGCATGACATTCAAAGATCTCTCTCATCTGTTCTGTTCTTCGTTACTGACACTGACATTGTTCAAACTCATTATTCACACTTGACTTGACAATAGTGAATTCAACCGAACCAGCTGTCTTTTAGCGCATACATAACTTTTCCCTGAATCAAGGCAATCTATCACCCATCAACCGGATTATAACCCTGAAGCTATTAATTTTTCAGGCAAGAAAATACACGATAGTACAAAAACAAAGTTGACCGTTCACTAACCTGCGGATAGACCATTCCGCTGAAATAAGCATCCGGACTTGGGATTTTGACTTTGATGGCATGAGTGTCACAAGTGACGACGATATGGGACTCCAAATATGTCCAAGTATCCGTTGTTGTAAAAACGGTTCCATCCATGGAACTACTGGTGGTGGTCACAGGACGTGGTGGTGGCGGGGACCCTAAGACCCCCAGGCCCAACGTCATCACCTTCAAATAATATAAAAAAGTAATAGTAAAGTATAAAGATAACAATAAATTTGAGTGTTCCTTTCACTCTCAATCCAATCCAATACACCCTTCATACTTCATACCTTTTTACAATCTAATGCTTTACAAATATCACACTAACAACAATAGGATTATGACGACAGATCTCAATTCCTAAATCTCACCTGCCCTCCCTAAATGCAAATTGTTTCGTATAATACACATTACTCTTGCTCTACTAAATCTTACAATAATTAAGTTACGTAAGGCTAAGGCTACCTGGCCAAAAAATATGATCTACAAGTGTCATGTTTCTCTGCATGTAGCATTCATTCAAACTACACGCTTTCTTTCCAATTCTTTTATTAACTATTGAATGTCTATCATTTGACTGACATCAAAATCAATCTCAATGTGAATATTTTCAATGAATGATTATGTATAAGATTGTTGTATTAAATTTTGCACTACATATATCTCTGAGTTCAAAATTAACTCATTCAAATCCAAGTTAAACCAACGCAAGGCTAAACATTCGATTTGTGATTTGCTCATTGAACCTTATCGAAAGTCAGACAAAATTATATGGTAGAAATGCCTAATACACTACATTGTTGTTGAAATCGTGCGCAGCTTGCAAGTTACAATTGTGATATTTTAGAGACTCGTGAAACTCTCATATTTCTGAGTCAATTTCTAAGCTTCAATATTTTGAAAAATTAAATTAAAATACCAATGCGAAGAAAAATCCCATTCTGTTGTATTTTGCATTATTTTGCATCACTCAAAGGAGTGACGACGATGCACTACCACTGTTCGTGGCAGGCAGGAAGTGAACGTAACGAAGAAGCGGCAATCCCCGCCGCGAGAAAGTGAGATTTCTGCTCCAACACTTTGAGACTTTTTTTATTAATATTTTTCCAAAAAAGGGTTAATATTCCAATATTTCAGAAATGATTTTTGGAAATACACTTTAACTGCACTCCACTGCTCATGATGTGGACTTGCGGATGTCTTTTGAGTGTTTAGTGGTGTTAAAAAGAACGTAACGTTGTTGTTTGTGTACTCACCAGAAGAACGTAGGAGCCCATTTGGGAGTTACTGTTAATTGCCACATGTATAGGATGAGAGTGTGGTGGTAAAAAAGGCGAATCCTTTCACTTGTTACGTTGACCTTGCGGTTGGGGCGGGTTTGGGTTTTAAGACCCCAAGGCACATTTACCTCCTCACAAAACTAAACTATCTCAGAAGAACCTTCTTCATTTTATCAAATGTCTTAAGAAGTCTTGTCTTGTCAGTTAAACTACTAACAAATCCGTCTGACAATGTATTGTAGTCACTCTCCTCAACCCTTCCCCCGCAACTGAAAATGTACATAGGTTTCATCAGTTTTGATGAAGTGACCAAGTTCTCATCCATTTTTGCTTTGCTTTGCCTTCATACCATGAGAACGCGACTGACTGGCTTTTTTAACAATCGACCATAGCAAAAGTCATAAGGGTGTCGTTGTCTCCGCACACCTGTCGTCTGTTGTCTGTTTTCAACCCTTCCTTCAATTTACAGGGCCCCAAATATTTTATGTAAGCTAAAGTTATATAATTCCACAGAGCGACGCATACGTACTTCTATATAGAATTATGTACAGGGCGGCTCATAACACTTCACACCCCACCCCCACCCGGAAGCCAGCTATGGAAGGTGGAAGGTTAGGACAAAACCTAAGATAAACATTTTGTTGAGAATCCCAGAAAAAATCTCATGTTCATAGCGCACAACGCCAAGACCTATTGGGTCCAAATGTTTCGACAAAACCATTCTTGTCGATTTTCGCCTATTTTTATGGATTTTGCGAGATATCGCTGGTCAAAAATATTAATTTTGCTTCAAAATTTTAAAAAACAAAATCAATATAATCTCTTATTTTTATACATAATACATATCTTAAAAATCCATAAAAGGCAGCCGAGCCAATTGGTTTTTCCGAAAAAAAATTTTTATTGACCTTTGACTCGAGAACTTGAGAAAGACAAGGCAAGCGTCGGTGATATGCTCTGTTGTTTATTCTCAACTGTACCAATATCAGAGATCTCATTAAATTGATTCAACCCTTCTACCGAATTTCGAGTTAGTTTTACAATCATTAAATTGGTATTTGAGTGCTTGTGTAAAATAACGGGAACTGACTTTCAATTTGGTCATGGAAGGTCACCCAGTCAAATTCCCGAGCGAATGAAATATTTTAGAGCTGGAATCCAAACTCTATCTTGCCTGTCGATAAATCTAATTCCACACATAGCCAGGAGCAGGTGCCAGCTCGATGGACATGTGAAATTCTAATATTGGTTATATTTACTTCTTCTCGACTGGCTTTCTCATGAATTAACGAAAATTTGAAAATTATTGTTAAACCGGATCCACTTTAATTGATATTCGCTGGGATATCAGGTAAACTTGCAACTGATGTGGTGTAAGCAGCACGAACGGTCGTAATGCACACGTCCAGCCCTGTTGTACCTGTTGTAATATATGCAGCATTATTGTCTGTGTACACACTTGAAGTATGTTTAGGATTCGAATGACATTTTTTTGATGGCATTTATTGCAATTTCATGATGTAGAGAGGAGTGCAAATAAAAACTCCAGATCTTCAATTGTCATCCAAGACATGCATTGAAGTGCACGTGCATGCAAACATTACTAAACTGTCATTCTGTCATAATTTATTAATAATTTTGAGCTATTTACGCGCGTGACTGGACTGACTGACTCTCCTTGGGAATTCATAAGACTTAATGAAGATATTAGACGTAAAACACCAACTCATCTGGTAATTAGGGATGACATACAAACAGCATGGGTAAGGAATGGATTTCCTTTCTCAGTCTCACAACCTTGGCTCAAATCTGATTCCTTTGAGTGCGAATGTGATGATGAGTCAATGGGTGATGCACATGTCACTATTATCCTCGTGTAATGGGGGAAACAAAGTAAACACGAATAAATGAATGGACAAGAATATAACAAATACTTGTGGTTTTGTTGATGTGGTTGAAGTCAGAATGAATGCTAAAGAATTATCATGCCTGTGCAAAATATTTGGACTTCAAACGCAGATTATCGCCATATTGCTTTAGAATATAATTTTACTATGGTTTACTTCCCAAGGGAAACAAAAACTACAAGGTTAAAGTTTGACCAATTTTATGGAAAAATAGAATGATTGTGTATACTCGATCATATTCATAACATGCAAGGAAATATATACATAATCGGTCGACCAGCGAAAACAATGCAAGGTTAGTGATGAAATAAAATTGCGCAAACGGGGAGAACCGGGAAAAGTAAAATCTTACTTTTTTTATCAAAAGTCATTTATTCCCAACACACTAACTAAATCGTTTAATTGATGAGTGAACAGGCTATAGTATTCTGGAGAAACTAATCAGAAATTAACAATTAGCGAGAACAGCACACCTTACAGACGAATGGCTAACTAGTACTAACAGGTCTACGGACTCTGCTAGAAATGCTTTCAGAAATAAAATGCGTTCTAACGATGTGGAAACTTAAAAATTAAAATGTTTTGCTTGTCAGATTTGTTTAGCAAACAAGTCGGACTTATCCTTTTGGGGGTTTATGGGCACAACCTCAAAATAAATTAAAAACTCCACATCTAAATTCTTGAATCAAAAATTCTCTAAAGCAAAACTTATACTAAATCTGGATCTATCTATCTATTTAATGTCCACCAAAATTCTTATACAGATATTTTCTTCGAACATTACAATTAGTGTTCATAAAAATGAGTTAAAACATTTGCATGTGTTTTATCCACGAAGTCTGCAGTGCAAAATGTAGAATGAATGGACTTATCTCAACGAATTTTTATATTTACGTGTGATTTTATTTTGATCAAAATAGCCTCGACAATATTGGTTTACAATATTAATGAATGAGTTTGTGCTAAGACGGCCCTTGTGATAACGTCGGTCCGCTTGTTGTAAATCGATGAAGGCGAAGAAGTGGTCACTGAACTGGAACCACGACCAGATGACATCTTTGGTGCTAGCAGCAGGTCTGATAAGGAGATCCCCTGGAAAAATAAAATTTAGACATTAATTTAAAAAAAAAATCAAATGTGTTCACTCTATTATTACCCGGGGGTTCTACATATTAAACAAATTTGTCTGCTCCAGGTCAGTCGCTTTCTCCACTTTCTCCGTAAGGGTGTATGGGGAAAAAATAGAGAAAATACCCGGGTTGTAATGGAGACCGGGTTCTAATAGAGATAGGGTTCTGTTAGAGCAGATACGGTATATTAAGTTAATAAATTACCCCAAGGAAGGACTACAAAGGCGAGAAGGCCCAAAGTAATCCTGGAACTCATGATGGACGTCAAGGATTCAAGCGGAAAAGTAGGCAAGTTAGTAGCCTTCAAACGGATATTGTTCTCCCAGAATCCTTCAGACTCTATGACATGAATACACCGAATACCTCTGTTTTATACCCAATAGAACCTCCGAATTCGTCCCAACGTTTTCAAAGCTCCGGAAAACAACCAACCCGGATATTATTCTCGGTAGCCAATATGTTGACAATTATGTTGGCAATCCATTCAAGACCTGTAATTTGACTCATACGGTGTAACTAATGTTCAAGAAATTTTATTGTTGTCGAACGAACATTTCCTGGTTCGTTTCTTTGAATCCAATTCTAATTTTTTGTGAATTGTTTAAAAACTAACGCTTCCTTGTTTTCAATCAAACACTAGCTCGTCGTAGACGGAAGTTTAGATTTCTGTAAATTATTTCGGAAGGAATGCGAAATATATTTTAATCGATTCATTGAATACTTATTTAAAACTTTAGCATTTTGAGTCAACAATTTAGACAAGTGTTTTCTAGCACCTAGAGAGAAAGATTGGCTTTGAATTGTGCAATGAATTCTAATCCCATCTTGAAAATTGATAATAACATAACAAAGTATATGCAAATATTTTATATTAATATTTTTTAATTAATTTTGCAACCGTGTCGTTATCGTGTCCAATTACGCCCAAAATTGATCAATTAATTATACACAAACTATACCCTTGTACAATTCTGCAATACCTAAAACTTTGGTACAATGATTAAATAATAAAACTTCTGTAGTAGACTAATTAAATCGGAACGCCTGAATAATTAAACGTAACAAATTAATTAACTGGGTACAGTGGACGTGTTAGTGGTATGTATATGTTTTCCCGCTTTTATGTCATGGCCATTATATACTGAAACCATGATCATTCTTAAAATCTTTCCAGTCATTTTCGGGCCTAGTGAATTAGTTTTAAATACAAAGGTTGTCATCGTTTGTGATACAATCAGCTATTTAGCTCCTTTTAAATCTTTCTTGCCTTCTAGAAGACACAGATTGATCTTTTTAAATTCCTCATTGCGTGGGTTCATGTTAGAATTAAGTCTGTTCGTGATATTTTGCATTCTATCATCATCATTTTTGATTTTGACGGTCAGATGATCTTCTTGACTCTATTGTTCGCCTACAGACTCTGAACATGACAAAAATTCAGAGGTACTTTTATGTGAGCACGAGACCTTGCTCTACTCAAGGAACTGTTTGGAACAAACGCCCACATCCCACATACAGTAAAGCACACAAGTGCAAATTTAAACAAAAATTAGCGAGAAGAATGGACACAATGAGTGAATCGCGCTAAATAGTGAATCAACCAACTGCATAACTCAGTCCAAGTGCAAATAGCATAATAACACAGCGGAAGCTTTGATTCGTGTTCAAGTGTTAAGGCGTTGAGAAGGAATTTGAATTTATGTCATAATGACGAATCTTCTTCAATCAGAAATGTGCGCCTGGTTGCCCTTGCCTTTGAGATTTTCCTAGCTTCGTACGCTTGACATTACCTTCTATCTCCTTTTTTTATCATCTCGGACATGAGATATATGAGAGTAATATAATGATTATTATTAAGATTACACACCATCCGTGTAATTCTATGAACGTTGAAGCGTCGAGGTGTCAAGGAAGGAAGAAGGGAAATCACTATGCGAAAACAACAATAATTAATCCCCGGTTTTGCATAGAGACAGGTATAATTTGATGCACTTTGCATTTGCATTTTGTAATTTCAAGGCGGACACCGGTCAATCCGCCTGTACGGTACACGACAAACCAAGTTCCTGTTCATGTAACATGTTCGTGATTCATCGAACTTTACTTTGCAAAAAAAGAAGGCTGAACTTTTACGGTTCAATTCTGTTATTCGCACATTCGCCAATCCCCCCGAAGTATTATAATGTAGCTTGTCGTGTAGTGTCCGAATATACTGCTACGATTCACGTTTACCCATGCAAAAGGTGAATGCAAAAAAATTAGAGGATCGCCAAAAAATTTGCAAATTTAAGGCTCTCCAGACAAATAAGGTGTGTTAAATTCTGTCGTAGTTGTAGTCGTGTAAGTACTGCTAAATCATACTCCATTCCATTCTGAACACCTTAGCTCTTAATGTCGCCCACCTTAACCCAACCTAACTGCTCATACTTCCTGTTTTAGACACTAGTATTCCCATTTTGGATGAGCTTTTAGATTTGGTAGTAGCCGCCTTGCAAAAATCTTTCGCTGCATTGCGTTGGCTGACTCGCGAATTAAAGTAACGCTAGTGTTAACGTAAAAAAAATAAAGGTCTTGGTGTTTTTGTTTCTACGAAATTCTTACACCCGTCACATATGTCAATTGTACTCCACGTTATGTTACGTTCACGTTTACTTTACACGTTGACCAAATTTGGATTGAATGTAAATTATCGCCTCATTTTAAAGGCTTTTGAACGACGTAACCATGTTATTGGGACCAACATAACGCAACTTGTAACAATAATAATAATTCTGGTCACAAGAAGAAAACCAACGACCAGCTGCTGTTAGATGCTTCTGCTGCTCCAGTATGTTAGTAAGGGAAGGGTCGATTTATGTCAAGTTTTTTTTATTAGACGCCTACGTGGAATGGACAGACATTTGTGGAAATCTTCATATGATATCAGACGTACTTGAACGATTGCTGTTACTTTTATTTTAGTTACCACTTGTACTTGTAGTATTTCATTACACATGTGGGGGTTAGACAAGAGATAAATATCAAAAACGTAATTCTCTACAGGGTCACCTGTTTCCGGCTTTCTTTAACGTAAATAATAAATAGGACAAGAGCACAGGAATTGGAATGGAATGGAATCGGATGAAATGGAATGTATTGTCCATTTTACATGTTACAGGCAATACGCTTAATCTGTCAACATTATGATATCGAACGCCAAGGTTAATTCGCACTTGGAATGTTAGCTCGTGAAGGCATTAATTCCTACTGTGGTTTTTAAAATGTGAGAAAACCGAAATTTTCATCGATAGGTATGTTAATAAGTCAAATAAGATTGAACACCGGTCATTCCAGATACTCGACAATTGCATCGCAATATTAATTAGCTACGATACGGGTCGTTAACCAAATCGTATATATCTTTTGACCTCTTAATTTATTTTACCTCTTACCTGCAACAATATGACATTGAGTGTGAATATTCGTTTAATTCATTCAATACCCCTTCAATAATGATAATAGTCAATAATACAAATTTCTGCTGCGCTACACTATTGAGTCTTAATTACTAATTACTGCCACTTACTGTCCCACTGGGCGATTCAAATTTAACTTCGATTAAATTAAGGTTTCAGCCAAGGTCACCAATCAGATTGACGAATGTAATCAGAGCCACGCCCTAGCAAGGCAGTAATGATTGAGATTGAGGGTATACATAGCTCCTGGGGAGGTTGTAATTGCAACAAGCACTTTCTTCAAGGTAATTTATGACGATGACGCGTCGAAAATATAATGATGCGTCTTGACTAATTATTTATATAATATTTCAAGTCATTCAACCCACGCGGACGCGGACGGACGAAATGGACATGGACATCACAAATTAGACCAGGTATTTCACTTTCAGGCTAGCTGTTATTTTTTTATTGCAGAGAAAAAAATCCAATTCCGTATATGTTCTGAATTCAAGCATGCTTGTATCAAGAACCCGAACTAATTGAACATTTTTATAGAAATATGAATTAGCAGTAGGGTTAGCCAGCTCATATGATTGCAATTTTAGTGCTAAGACCAATTTCGAATCACGAAGCTTACAGGTAATTTGAAAGACAAGTGCCATCGATTGTGTCAATGAAACTCAAAGTGTTCTTCACCTTCTTAGGTCAGTGTACAGGGTGGTTCGTAACCTACTATTCCCTCGGCAGTATAATACAAAATTCAAATTTTCATGATCAACAGGCCGTAGAACTGCATTTAATGCTCACTGCAAAATGTTCTTTTGAGTACCAAAAATTTGGCCGCAGGTTATGAGTATGAAGCCCCCCGGACTTGCCAAAATATTAGAATAAAGTAATTGGAACATTGCATATTATTTTGAAATAAAGAGTAACACCAATTTAATAGAGGGTACAACACCAAATATGGAGGTGCAAAATTAACTGTCTCATCAGTCAGTCCTAAACTGTCACTCAGTTACGTTTGCATTCGGTCCTTGCCGCGATTTAGAGTAAATGTTGGTTGTCTAAAAAGATATAATTGAACTCATTTCAGAAACTATAGGTTTTCAAAGTCTACGATGAGCAGATGACAGATGAGCCAGATTTTTTGGTCAATTTGGTCAAATCTGAAAGGTTTGTGATGCCGCGTAATATATAATTTCTCCGTCCCACCTACTGCGAAGCCAAAGTGATGGCGTGCAATCTCAAATTTATGTTTTTTTTTAATCTCGTTCCATCCTTCAAGGACAACGTCCAAATTATGTAAGGTCAGTTCACGGGTCACTTGGTTTCAAGTACCTAACCAAGGGGCTGGATTATTTGTGTCTGTGTTAAATGTTAACGTCTTGAAAATAAATTGAATTGAATTGAATTGAATTTGGATTATTTTCCAGATTAACAAGCATCATATTTTCACATTTAAATATAATTCGATGACGCAGCTGTTCTTTTCAGAGTCAGATCTCCCTACTACTAGGCATTAGATAAAATTAGAAGAAAGAAGGAATTGGCAGAAAACATACATAACACATACATAATCATATGATACATAATCGTATGATACAATTTCACATATATTCGTAAAGCCTAATGGTTATTTTTTCTCGTTTATCGTTGTTATGTTCCAGTTGTAATTGGTAAAGTGAAGTTTGGCACAGGTATTTGTTGAATGTCGAAATGTCTAAACTCAAGTACTCAGGACAAGAATTTATTCTATAAATTTTTTGTTGATTTGTACCAGCATTTAAAAATCATGACTATGTATTCTAAACCGAGTCAATCGAAGTGTAGGCTGTAGTAATCGCAATATCGTGTTGGTCTCTGGTGTGAAACTCTTATTTTTATTCTTGACAAATGTATGAAATATAGGATGAGTAAGAGTATACACTGGATTTCATTTTAACAATTTGCTCGAGATTTAGGATAGTCCGACCTTGGAACTGACGAAAGAAAGTATTAAATTAAAAAATGAAATCAATAGGAGCAAAGTTCAGTGTTTACGAGTTTACAATTTACAAGAAGAGATACGAGAGAAGAATTACTGGTTTTATAACCTTCCTGTGCAAACTCTACATTTTACAACCACTTTCCGTTGGAGTCATTCAGGCTCTGAATATATATGAAAGTTAAATACAAGATTAGATTGTAACACCTCAGTAAAAACCCGACTCGTCCCGTTATTTAACTCACACGCAACAACAGGATTTACATCCCGGTGCGTATTCACAGTTTCGGTTTTGTTTTGCATATCAGTTTCAAACTAACATTATTGCAAGGACATGCAATGTACTTCACAGGACGTAAAACATTAAACGCATTTATGAGAATGCTTTGGAAACTGTAATCGATATCAGTGTCCAATAGTTAGGTTCATTATAAACCGGAAGTAGTACGTTATAGAAATTAAGGTTCATGTTCGCATTTTAAAAGAGATGCGTCCCGGATTGAATTCAAATTTCGTGACAATCAATTAGGTGTTAAAGTAATACCCCCGTATGGAGAAGTCTCGATATAGCTATTGTCCTTTTGTTAAAAGCATGAGCAGCAAATCGAGACATCTCCACAGGAGATTTTTTTTTCGGGCATCATCTAATAGATTATTCTTAATATTATTTTTAATATCTTTCTTTCGCAACTTTTTCAGTAATCAGTGTAAACCAAAGAATACCAAAGGAGCGATTGTCAAATGTTCGACGGCATTACGAATGTGTATAAGCAATGTAATATTGAAGTCGCAATAAATTTCCGGGTTTTGGACATATTTCTGGAGGACGTATAACAAACCTGAGACGAAATTACATACGTAGACCGGTAACTACGAATCTGTGGCTAACCACCCTACGTTTCGAGTTGAAAATCCTGACCTTTGGCGAATACATGACCATTATTAGAATTCTATCAGATACATGTGCATATTTTATGTGTAGGTGTCCTTAAGGCAAAGCTGCATTTCAAAATCAAAATTTCTGTAACACGTGATTTGAAAATGTAAGTTAACCTCTCTGTTTGTTCAAAGTTTTCTCGAACCCGGTTCCCAAATTAACTCATGACCTTTGGTACGTTAGAAGAGAAGTATTGATTTCAATTACAGATAGAACCTCTTCAAATAATAGGAATTTACACGCAACGGTTTGACCTTTTGATGTTCGAATACAGATTACAGTATTGAACAAGCAAACAATGCTAGCCTCTAGAAATGTGTGATTGGCTGTAATTTTAAATCGGAACACACGTTGCCTTCAATTTCAAATAAATTGTTAAATGCGTCGGGTTTTTGAAAATAGTTGTTCCTTTAAAGTTGACATAAGCACTTATGTTACAAGTTCATTGTATTCATATTGTGCAAATCTGTTTTCTCTCAGTGTTTTCGAATTGTATTTCAGTCTAGGTCGTTCGACCGGCATGTTCAACAAATATATTAGTCACTAAACCAAAGCCATAATAATAATTATATTATTGTCAAAATATTTAACTGTGTCACTTGCAATTAATGAACAAACCCAAGGGCGGAAGCTATTTTAATACAAGATTGAGTTTAACCTGTTTGTGGGATGTACATGACAAGTGAATTATTGAAATGCCACATGTACTGTGACCGTGGTAGTTCTGTTCAAAATAATTTTCATGCTCAATTAAGTACATACATGGATACTGCATAAATGATTAACCTAGACAGACAGAGTAAGCTAGATTTTTTATAAAACCTATCAGGAAGGCCCCGGGTTAGTAACAAATATTTATACTTGAGACCAATCACAGGTCACGAAAAAAGAATCCAGTTACCGTTTGAAAACTGGGAGGTAAAATAGGTCCGATAGCATCAAGGAGAATTTCTTTCAGTTCGCTGAATTTTTGAAGGTGTAAATGTTGACGAAACGTTCATTAGATATTATCGGCGAACTATTGTCGCAGGGATGTTTCTTGAGAATTCTGCCCTTCTCCTGGCATTCTGCAAAATTCCAGTTAATTTCCCTTACATCTTTCAGAAAACTCCTTGGACACATGATAGTTTTATCCAGTATATTAGGTTACACAGTATTTCTATTTCTTTCGTATTTTTGGAATAAAAACTTGTTCCAACATAACCAGTCAGAACATGCCATGTTCTTGTTTTGGATATTTGGATTCTCAATTACGTCTGTATTTGCTCTGAATACTTTTCTTGGGCGTCACGACTTGGCCAGGCTGGTAAACGAGCTTTTCCAGGTTCAAAGAAAACTGGAGCGTAAGTCATATCTTTACAAATAGTTTATTGGAAACGATGTACAGTGTGTTCCAAATGAATATACCCGGTTTCAAAAAATTACGGAGTCCAAAATGATCAGATTTTCAAAAGAATATTTTGGTGGATATTTTGAAATATCTCGTTTGTTACAATTTTTACATTCTCCGATTAGTGAAAGATATTCTCGTTATAACGGCCTTTCATATTTTCGCTCCCAGAGACTAATAACGTTATTAGCGTTGGACATTTCGACGGTTTGAAACTGAATTCTACGCAGCTGTTCGTTGATACTTTTATTTAAATCTTAATCAAGCCCAAAGACTTTCAAAATTTTGCAAATCTTTGAATATTGATAACTTTTTGGTGAAGTTTTTAAAAGTTAAATTTCAAAAATGATTTTCTTCGATATCGAAAAGTTTTGAAGAGATATCAACGAACAGGTGTGTGGAATTCATTTTCAAAGCATCGAAATCTCCCGTGCTAATGACGTTATTAGGCTATGGGAGTGCAAAATAAGAAAAGCCGTTATTTCAGAAATACCTTTCACTAAAGTAAAAATTGTAAAAATTAAAACAAGTCTTTTCGAAATTTTCATAAAAAATTAATGTTCGAAAATCTAGTCATATTTTTGGATTATGGATTTTTAAAACCGGGTATATTCATTTGGAACACCACGTAGATAAAAATTAAAGACACGTTGCAATAAAAACGTTATGTCACAAGAAATTATTGAGTCAGGCCAATTTTTCAAAGAAAGGCTTATTAATTGCAGCTTTGTTCCAATTCAGTCTGTTAATTCATCATGATTGTAGTCCTTGGCATTCTGAACAACTTTCGCCGCTAGAAATACACTGGTGGGCATACGATGGCGTACAGTGACTTTCACTTTGACTTTAACTGTGCGTCATCGTACATGCCCACCTGTAATATTTCTATCGGTCAAACGGTTAGACTTTTGAGGGTAGGATCTTCACGTAAGTTGTGCAGGATGCCGAAGGCTACAGCCTATAATAAATGCAGCAAATTCAAACGGCTTAGATTTTTGCATAAGGTGTATGCGGTTTTCTTCTACACAATTCTTATAAACTTCACGACTAAATCTACCAATTCCCGGATCTGTAAAGACATGGTTTAATAAATTGAACTTAACTCAACCATCATAATTATTGTTCAGACTCATTATGCCCAAAATTAGTGAGAATTTATCGAAATGTTACGAGCAAACCTGACTCCAAGGAAGATTGTGAGGTATAGAGAAGCTAAACTGGGCTTACGGAGATTCAAACCAGGACCTTAAATGAATAAATCATCGTAATAAGTAAAAATCGTTTCAAAAGAATTAGTTAACACAATTTTTACATTAGAGACACCTGTAACATTATGGTTATATTCACAAGAATTTAGTAGATGGGTAAATGAGGAAGTCAGCTTGTTTCATTTTTGATGTTAATATTGGGTGGGCTATGATTATTAATGACTTAAATAAAATTACATCCAATCCAATCCAAAAACCTGCGGCGCTTCGCGCCGCAGCTTAGACCCGTTTGCGGGTTGTGAGTGATTGAGGTGAGGACATGGGAGAGTTGTTGAGAGGTTATAGAGAGTAGTGGTTAAGAGGGTATAGAGAGTGATTGAGAGAGATTGGAGAGTTGTTGTGTGTGGCTTGAGGGCATTCAAAATTG
>JAQFYE010002684.1:0-17305 GCA_034694305.1 Protaphorura glebata
CACCGCGGAATCATCTTTACTTATCAAGTAGTATAACGTGTTAGACTTAATTTTGAAAAATATTTTTAGCTGCGTACGCGCGTGATTTCGGCGGAAGATTATAGGGAGAGTTACTCAGTATTTCATTTATTGTAGTCTTGCTTTATTCTAGCATTTAATCTAGGTTTTATTTACAGGGTTTAGTTTATCAGTTGGACGCAGCACTGGAAGATCCTCTGACACAGCGGAGTGGTTTGGTATTCATCTATGACATGAGCGACTCAAAGTATTCCCATTTCGACTATGACCTCAGTATCAAAATTCTGACTTTATTGAAAGTAAGTTACAAGTTCACGAAGAAGTCAGTAAAGTCGTTTTCTGTTCGCTGAAACTTCTGTGCCAAGGCCACAGACATTGTTTCAGCTGGAGTAATACTCGGTCATCTATTCTCAACTCGTAGATACAGAGAGAAATATCTTTAATAAGATCACTGCCTTACAATTAAGGTTGCCTTTCAGCACAGTATACAGCCAACAAAATGATTTTAAAAAATGGCACATCAATTTCAAATAATAATAATAATGGGTTTTAAAACATAAATGTAGCCACCTATTTCACTTTTACATAACACATAACAGCGATAACACGGAAAATACAAAAGGTTAGGCTCACGGCTAACGTCGCGTCATTACCATTGAATCGGCTTGACAACAGTAGTCTGTACTATGTATTATCTATTTAAAGATTGTTGCTCGTCCTTGGGTACCCGGGTCGGGTGCATGTCTAATCTAACCTAATTAAAACCCATTACGGGTAGATAATTTTTAATCGTCACAAAGTAGGGTGACGAACTGACCAGGTGTCTGTGACGTAGACATAATGACGAAATTATTGGTTAACCTATCATGTCAAAAACTTCGAGAAACCACCCAAGATATGACTTCGGTTCAGACTTGAACGATTTTTCTTAGAATCCGTTGACAAATCATCAACACAATTAAGACTCGAACGGGTGTCCTAGGTATTTAATCGGAGGTAGTATTTAGTGGTTGCCCACTATAATGTGATAAGAGTACATATACCAACACCAGTTAATGATTATGCGTGGACGTTTTTTCTCAGGGAGGCTATCCAGCGAGGCTGAAGAAGGTACTCATCGTCACAGCTCCTCTTTGGTTTCGGGCTCCTTTCCGCATTCTTCGACTTTTTGTTCGAGAAAAACTCAGGGATCGAGTGTTTACTGTCAGTGTACCACAGGTAATTTTAGTAATTTATAAGTTTTTCCTACTACTTACAACAGACTTTGTACATGAAGTAGCCGGATTCCAGTTCAAGTACACATTTTGACAAATAATTCTTCTTGCTTTGAAGTTACGAGTTCATATCCCCAACCTTGCCCTTCCTCGTTCATTGGGAGGTCAACTCGATATCAACCACTTAGCATGGCTGACAAGCTGTGCTGAAATTTTGAGTTCGACTCCAGACTTGTGGGGAATCACAGCGGATGAACCTCTCCGAGTAAGCATTCTAACGTTTTAATTTTAAACTGCAGTCATTTTAGCTAAATATTAATTGATTATTAAACTTTGCAGGCCATGGCCAGTAGTTCCAGTAGTAACTCAAAGGAGAATCTGAATGCTGTCACTGGTGATGTCGACGCCCCATCCAATGGTCATTCAAACGTTATTTCTAAAAAGCAGAGAAGAAATGGTATACCCTTGTAATTTCAAGAAGTGAATTATAAGTGAATTTGACTTTTTTAAATTAGGCCAGTCTACTCCGTCTCCATTGCCAAATTCCTCTGGAAGCAGCGGATTTTCGGATGACGATAGTCTGCCATTTGAAGAGAGGACTGGACTAAGCGTACTGGAGTTCGTAGAGCATTTAAAACAGAAGGGTCGACGGGGCCTTCTCGAAGAATATGCTGAAATTATCTCCAAGAATCCTGAAGGAACGTTCAATATTTCAAAGTAAGGATTTCAATTTTACGCACAGTGCTTCAAGAATTCAGCTCTGGGATTTGACATTTGAGATGAGATTATTGCAATGTACAGCATGGAACGGACGGCTAAACAACTCAATATTCCAATCCAATATCACTCGGAATACTATCACACATCATGAGGACATATGTCCACACACTGTAACATACCCATGCATAAGGACAGATGTCCACATTGGCGGTGTTGCGACACTCCCTGATAAATCACAACTAAGCAGGCACGTTAGCATTTGACAACGCTCACAGTCCCGCCCAGCCGCCATTACGGTGTGGACGAATGTCCGCATGGCTTCGAACGTTTAGTTCGAAATATTTTAACACAGGCTTCATTTTTATTTCTTTTTGTAAAATTAATATAAAATCAGGTGTCGCCATCTAAGGCATGAGTTCACCATTAGAAAGATCAGTTCAAGCTTGAGGAATACCTGGGCGCTCTATGGTATCAGGCAAAATTCCCTTCAGAGATTTTTGATTACAAAAACGTGTGGACATTTGTCCGCGCATCGTGCAGTAGTTCGAGTGATATAAACCTCTCAACTTTTATAAATTATTTTGGAAATCAGAACATTTTTGTGTGAGACTGTGGTGATAGCAGCATAGAATATTCTCTACAACCCTTATATCATTTACGGTTGCGGCTTGTTATGTCATCATTAATTAATGGTACTATTTATATTTAACTGGTTTAATAATTGACAATTCTAATTTGATTTAGGCAAAGGGGGAACGTGAGCAAGAACAGATACAGTGACGTGCTCTGCTTTGATCACACAAGAGTAGTTTTATCTTCCACGGAGGGGGATTCTAATGATTCGAGTGATTATATCAATGCTAACTATGTTGATGGTTACAAACAAAAAAATGCATTCATCTCAACCCAAGGACCACTTCCGAGAACTTTTGGTAGATACGGAATACGAATACGATGAGACTGTTCAGATTGTTATCCAGGCATAGGTTTTTACTAATTTTTGACAATTTTAAGGCGATTTTTGGCGGATGATTTGGGAACAAGTAGTAGTAGTCATTGTAATGACAACTAGAGTAGTAGAACGAGGTCGTACTAAATGCGGACAGTATTGGCCTCCAGATAAATCCACCAGTGTTTGCCATGAAGGATTTCGTTTAGAAAATAAAGATGTAGAAACTTTTCCGGACTACGCGATAACACGTCTTAGGTTGTGTAACCTAAAGGTACATTATAGCAAAGTTATGTCTGCATTTCGTTTCCGTTGAATTTTCTAATTATAACGGGTGTATGAATTGTTAACCTTAGACCGAGGAAGAGCGAAATGTAACACATCTGCAATTCTTGTCGTGGCCAGACTATGGAGTTCCGTCCAGTGCAGCAGCAATGCTCAACTTTCTTCAAATCATGAGGTATTTGGTTGATTCCAGCACTTCCGAAGTCCGATTTTTTATTAATTTGGTAAATGTATATGTACGGAAATCCTTTACAGACAAGAACAAATTTCTGGAGTAACAGAATTGGGTCTTAAATGGGATGGAAATGCACTTGGACCTCCGATTATCGTCCATTGTTCTGCCGGTATCGGTCGTACGGGTGCGTTAATTATATTTCTTAATATTTTGTACATTTCATGCAATAGGAGGCCAATTTAATTGAAGTGCTTTCTGGACAGGAACACTGTGTACAATGGACGTTTGTGTGAAAAGGATAGAAGATCAAGGGAAAGTTGATGTGCAAGGAACAGTGGAAAGAATTCGAAGCCAAAGAGCCTACAGTATACAAGTGCCAGAACAATATTTGTTTTGCCATCAAGGTTGCTTGATGTATGCGAGAGGGAAAGACCTTTTGACAGACCTTCAAATGGAGGGTTTGCCTGATCTTCTTCAAGAAGGTGATTCAGACTCAGAATGACTTCAAATGAGAGTTCAGTTCTGAAAATTTTAACGGCTCTTCCACTTTGGATGTTTTAAACTAGACAGACGCCAAGTTATAACTAATTTGTTAAGTGCATTTTGCTTGGTTGGCTGGCTAGGTACATGTACCTATTTTGGATATTTGCCTCTGGATTGTATCTTAGGCATTTGCGGTCATTTCGTTTCTCTCTGTCATAGAGGACGGAATGACGAGCTATTTAGTTCTCAGGGTGGGAGTCAGTTACAATCTGTTGTGTGTTCTTCGATCACAATTATGTCAAGTGGTTGTTTTGTGGAAGGCACTCTTCGGCTTGGAATGTGACATTGGGATTGCTGTAGCCAATGCTTTGCAGTGATCCTAATCTGACCAGTCCATATGATATTATACAAGGTGGAAACGGTTTATTATTAATAGAATAGAGTACGGTTAAATTAAATTTTATGTCATGCATACATACATAATCAACAAATAGTTAGCGTGTAAAGTTAAAACTGATCCAGACTCAGCCATCAGTGATTGTTTGAATTTTAGATTTCGGACACTCAAATTCAATCCCAAACCCAAACATAAACTCAAACCCAAAACAAAACCCCGTGCCCGCAATGGATTCCAAAAAGCCAAAATGCAAGATTGTGTGAAAATTGTGAAATAATGACCTGCCGAGAGCTCGATTTGAACTTAATATCGAATTAATGAAGAAAGAAAAGACAATACGATACCTGACCAGACCTTTTTAATACTAGTGGAATCACTACGCTCTACCTCTTAACCTCAACTTTTAGTCATGTATAATAAAAGACGCCAGTCAGATAGGAAAGAAAAGTAAGAAAACACGTAGAAGGTCTTACAGTGAAGTTGAGAAGTTGACTCGTCCAAATTTTACGTAATTAAAACATACAATTTAATAGTGAGATGACTGGAGTGACATTTTAGCGTCATCAGAAACTGGCATTTAATGAAATATTCGTACATGTGGTTCTCTGTTTCATAATAAGTACTGTACTGTAACTACCTGATTGGAAAATGAATGAAGTACTTTTACAATGTATGTACTAATTCAGTCAGCCGAAAAACAAGTTAGTGGTTTCTGGTTTAGTCCTTTTAACATACTACTTAAAGCGGTGTAACTTGACTCGTATTTTTGTAAACGTAACGTACCGGTAGTAGTTATAGGAATCATGTAGTGTGCATTGTAACGTCCAATAAAATAAGTAAAATAGGGTTTTAACACAAAAAGGTATACCGGTAAAATACATTGTAATATTTTTGAAAGTCTTGAACAAGAAGCTCATAACATCCCTACTCAGACCTTTTGATATTAAGCTCGTCCTAACTAACCTATTTAAACCTACTAAATATTGATCATCCCGTTGCCCTCTTCCTGCAATTTAATGAAGTGTAATAATTAAACTGTGTTTAGTTTAAAGTTGTGTGTAAATCTTGTAAATTGAAAGCTCAAATTCCAATTCACACTGTTGTCATTGTTAGTCGGCCAAGTTGTCCAGGTTCGTCAGGTAAATGATTCGATGTTATATTAATAATATAGCTCTAATAGCCATACGGTAATTTCCAAGAAAGTGTAAAGCAGGTCGTTGGGTTCGTGCAAGGTTAAGCACATTTGATTGCAGTATTATATCAATTTCCATCACGTTTTCGACGTTTTGTGTTTTGTTTAGGTCGTCACGCTAAATCCGATCTAATTAATCTAAGCTTTCTTCATTGTAGTATTTACGTACCTAATGCAATGCAATTTCGTAAGTCAAGTCACGCTAATTGATAATTCCAGGCTAAGTCAAAGTTTTGTTATCTGTTCGGTTTATTCGCGCTAGCGTAGAATAAAAATTGACTAGGAAAATAATTCATGTAAGGTCATTGATGTACTCTATTCAATACGTCTTGGTGTACCAAAAGTGTTTAAATCGAACAAATGAGAATGGTTTGGGGTTTCCTCCCACTCCCAGCCACCTGGCTGATGAAAATCATAATAAAACTCCGTCGTAAACTCATCAAATAAAATAATATGTGAAGCAAAATGAGAATTTCTGGTTTTAAATTATTTGTACAAACCGGGCATTTAATTTTTTATTCTTTCGGACTAGTCCTTTGAGAACATTGCGAAAATCTTGGCATTGATAAAATAGTACATGTTTCAATTACAATTAGCTGAGCTTAATATTAGCAGGAACTACTTTTTCGGTCTGACAAAATATATTGGAATTTTATATATTGCTATCCGCCTTAGGTGATTATGGTCTTTCTGCGCTCTTTCGTTGGTACTGGTTTTTGATTAGAAACCTTTAAAATGTACAAGGCGGTGATCTATCCACGATGCATAATACCGTTACATCATACATGGAGAAAATTGTTGTTTTTGAGAAATTCCCATCTGAAGAACAGTCGGAAACCATTTAATAAATTAAGACATAATAGGAGGCTTCCAGAATGATTAAGATGGCACATGACATGGCACGCATTACCTTTTCCCTGGTTCAGTATCCAAATATCCGATGAAATCTTGGGAATATTTACGGTTTCCTAGTCGAGGAAGAACATCACGCCAGACATGATTTTTCCAGTGCAGGCCAAACTCTTCCAGTAACAGAGCTATTTTATCTTCATCCTTCATTGAAAAGTTCGACAAAAGTTTAACAAGCATGCATTACAGAAATTTTGAATATTCCGAAGCTGGATACACGAGAGTCCACGACCCGGGGTGCGTTTGAATATTATGTTTGCATGACCGGTTTCTGAAATTACTATTTAAATCTACAATCCAGCATTGGGAGGAAATTATGACTTTGTGTTATTGAAAATTAAACAGAACAATTTGGATTGATTGGTTTTGTGAACGCTGAATTAACCAAGAGATAATTAAAAAGTAAAGGTTTACTATGAAGACAGCAGCCGTACGGCGAAAGATCCAATAAAAGCCGCCTGACATTTCTTACTTTCAATACACCCGAGGAAAAATAGGACTACCTTTTGTACTTACGTTCACTTGTATAGTCGGACCAGGTTTTGGAATACATTTAATAGTGTCCAGGACCACGTCCTTCAACACAATTACGCCTCTTATAGCAAACCAACCACCAAAACTCGGATGAATAGCCACACCGAATAGTTTCTGAAGAAAATGTACTACATGATTAGTCCATTTTTACTTGGAGACTTCAGTTGATTACAACACTCAATTATTTATCACTTACCGAATCTTTTAACCAAGTGGACGAATTTGTATATCCCTTCAGTCGATCTCGGTGAAAATATTCTACTGCTCCAGCTACATGGGCGGCTGTTTGAACTAGGATTTTTGGTCTCCGGTTTGGATACATGTCGAAATCATGGAACACGTCATTACTAAATCCAGCGGTTTCTAATTTCTACTAATGAAATAGCATGATTGATGATTACCATACATATTTCTGGTTCTGGTTGATATTAGAATATCTGCAACGAACCTGCTTAGCAGTCCTGAATATGCATTTCATACACTCATCAAGGGGATCACACGTCGAGAAGTCGGAACTTAATTTCAGTTGTGTCCGTACATACGGCAAAATACATTTTTCAAATGTATCGGGTCCACTGAGTACAACAAGAGCAAGTGTATTGTACGAATAATCAATTTGAAATTTCGGGTCAACGAGGTCATTGTACCAACCTATCTGTACATCATCAAGAACAGGGAAAAAAACCATGTCAATTCAGAATCAACACACTGATAATTAATTAAATCATTTACAAAGGCGGCTAGGTGGCATGTGGCTCGATTCAGAACGGATAACGTAACTCTCCCTTGACATTTCTCCTTACAGCAGAGCAGAGCCCAAGTTAATGGACTCCAGAAACAACTGATTTCATAGAATTTAATGTGGAATGCGCAGAACGACTTGATCATGGATTATGGAAATGTGCATCCCAACGTACATGGGAATTCTGAAGTAAAATGGAATTAAATCGGAAGAGATATTCATCTCTTAGTTTTTAATTCTTACGGATCGCACGACCATAAATTCAATTGAAGATATTTTTAGCTCTCAAGATCCTACAAACGATTCTCTACGAAATATATATCGGTTTGGTTTGGTATTATGTGGCAACAACCCCTTTTTCTAATAATTACTAATCACAATATAATACCATGAACTACTAATCACCACCAAGCACCAACCATAGTTCTTCTGTGATTACCCATTTAATGAATAATATTATTATACAAAATTTTGATGAACTTCTTAATAAAAATTTAATTATCAAATGTCTACAATAAACACATAATTTACATGGAAAGGATGTGCTTCAAGTCCTGTTGGATTGAACAGTTCTTCCACAATATTTTCCACGGCTGGAAATAATTTCAACTTTCCCGTTCCACTAGCGTTCTTAACACTTCCCATTTTTTAACAACAGATTGAGCCCAAGGACCAGATCGAGCTGGACCTGCGGACTTGGCCAATTTTAGAAAATTATAAATTTGGAATTAAAAAACTAAACAGACTTTAAGTAGTTTTCACGATTCTCTTTATTCTCAACATGTGTGTAACTTGAAATATCGGATGATTCGCGGGAAGTTGGACAATTGAGTAAAATATTGAAATTCAACATAACGCGCGGAATTTCCTCGGAGGGAAACAACATTATTGCATTTCCTCGTCTGCCGTCAAAGAAAGAACATCAAAGATTCGGTAAGTCTTTTTTATTGTATTTAAAAAAAAATACCTAGTCATCGAAATGTTCCGGGTCAAAATTTGGGAAAAGTATGCACATTTAATCTTGTTCTAAACTAAATCAAATTCCAAGCGTCGAATTACTTTTAAACCAAATCTCTTATTCAGTCTCCGTTTTCTACCCAGAATTGCCCAGAAGACACGGAATACAATAATTACGTTTTGGCTTTGGCTACTGACTATTCTATTCCGTTCTAATCTATTTTTGGCTGACTATTTGACTACTATGGCAGATACTTTTGATCTGAGTGTCGACAATTAAATTTCATTTTATACCAATGCAGACAACATGCAGACCAATGCTTTTACCCCTGTCGTGGAATTTCTGTTTTTGTACTACACATACATATGTATAAGACATATTATTTACCTACCATTCTATTTTGTACTAATCTTATAATATGTACTTGTGTGTATAGAATTCGTAAAACTTCGATTCCTTTTATATCAGACATCAGAATGCGATGATCAACGTTCTGACTTGAAACATTAGTTTGATCATTAGTGAATTCATCATGTAGTAAAATACGAATGCTTCGTCATTTATATTTCAGAACCTTCTGGACTGGATAGCACAAACGGACTTTATTTACAAATATTAGGATGCGTTGTATCACCCCACAGATAACCTGGCACGATCGGGAGCCTGTTCTCTCTATAGATATTGACCCGACGAGTGATAATTCGCAAGGTTTTTATCGTTTAGCTACCGGCGGATCGGATTCACACCTTCTAGTTCGTATTCATTTATTACTAATAAACTTACTGCTATAATTTTTTTTGACTTTAAAATTTAAATATATTGAATAGGTATGGCATTTGCGGGAGGCGGACACACTCAAGCCGAATCTCCTGTGCGTTGCTGACTTGACTAGACATCAGAAAGCTGTCAACGCGGTTCGATTCAGCCCAGATGGAAATTTTATAGCTTCGGCTGATGATGGTAAGAAAGTATACTTTTGTTACTATTGTTGACTTACTCATTCCCCAATCCACCCAATTAGTAAAATAATAATATTACATTTTTAGATGCATTCGTTTACGTTTGGAAGAATGAAGGTAAAACAAAAACGCAGGAAACTTGGTTGGTGGAGAAAATTTTAAGACGGCATTTGGATGATATTGCCGATATTAGTTGGTCATCAGATTCTGCTTACCTCGTTTCAGCCTCTGTCGATAATTCTGCTGTCATGTGGGATGTTAAAAAGGTTTGAACGAACATTATCCCTGTTTATAGTGGTTCACGTCGACCTCGTTCCAATTCCAATAAGTTTCATTATTGTCCCAATTGTCTGTTTTTCTAGAACACCACTCTGTACAACTGGTCTGAGCACAACGGCTTAGTTCAGGGTGTTGCATATGATCCACTCGGGGAATATGTTGCTACTATGTGCACCGACAGGTCAGTAGCCTTAACATTAACAGAGAATATTCATCAATTACTTTTTATTACAACTGATCAATTTTTCGTACGGTCGTTACTTCAACCATGGGTACTATTTTACAATATAGGCTACTGCGTATGTTCAACACGAAAACAGGAAAGTTGACCTTCCCCAAGACTTATAAGTACCCGGATTCTTGGCTCACTGAAAACTCAAGCGTTGCAAGTGTAAAAGTGTCCACTAACAAAGTGGAACCTGCGGACGAACCCACTGAGAAGAGAGAAGATGGGAGTTCTGTACAGAAAGCTTCACCGGCAATGACAAACAGATTGTTTCATGACGATACTCTACGAACGTTCTGCCGGCGTCTAAGTTTTTCACCGAAAGGCGAACTATTAATTGTTCCAGGTGGTATATTACCTCCAAACCCTTCCGGAAAAGGAAATTCCACTCCACAAGTTACAAATGACTCACTGGCAGGAACTCAATCTACGGCAGAAAAGAGCAAAAAGTTACGGAAAGGCATTGCCGACAAGGAGAATTCTACATCTAATCATGGCGTTCTTGTTTTCTGTCGGAATTCATTTACCAACCCATGCGTGGTAATTCCTACCGGAACATCCTACTCAATTGCGACACGATTTTGTCCAGTTTACTTTGAACGTGAAGATAAGGCTTTCACCTACGGTTTGTTATTTCATGTATCATGTTCACTTCAGTGTTTTAGTGTTTAGTTCCAGCTAGCTAGTAAGCTAGTTAAATACGACTAGTTACCAAATTCAGCTTTCTCTTCTAATTTCATAGATTTAGATCTTGTGAACCCGACAAAAAAGAGTGAGCGAACGGTGGCTTGCGTTGGAAAACTGCGTCCCAGAAAGAAGGAGGAAAAAGTACTTATGGACATGCCCTACAAGTTGGTTTACGCAATTGCTACAAATAATTCCGGTAAGTTTGTACCTTTAATGTTCTACGATTACGATTATTGGATTTTCCCTCTTAATCTCCAATTTTATTATTTTATTGGACATGTTGATTAAACAGTCATAATAGGTGACACGGGATCCTGTCAACCAATAGCTCTGCTTCGTAACATCCATTTTACGCGTATGAGTGATCTGACCTGGTCCTCCGACGGAAGAATTTTACTCGTGTCTTCCACGGACGGATATTGTTCAATTATAAGTTTTGCTGAGAATGAATTGGGCATTCCAGCTAAAGAAGTCCCAGAGGCTACTCCAACTTGTTTTCCTGTCCTGATTGAAGCTAAGAAGAAGGAACCCAAGAAGAAAGAGAAGGACCCCGATTCGAGCAAAAAAATGAAGGGAGTGACGCCAACGAAAAAGAAAAGTAAGGAGTCCGCGACTACGACCAAGAAAGTCAAGGAATCCACCTCTACACCAACGAGTAAGAAAATTAAAGAGTCCACCTCCACACCAGCGACCAAGAAAATTAAGGAGTCCACCTCCACACCAGCGACCAAGAAAGTTAAGGAGTCCACCTCCACACCAGTGAGTAATAAAGAGCAGGAACCCAAGAAAGAGGAAATGCAGTTGAAAGCTGCATTCAAGAACATGGAGAAACAGTTGGAACTCAAACAAAAGACGGAGCAACTGGCGTCCTCCGCACCCGTGGATAATTCGGACAAAACTTCCCCAAATAGTGAGTCACTGTTCTGTTTAATCAATAATTTTTTAAACAATTCTAAATTACATGTGCATATGAATCTTTGTATAGTTGTTCTGAGCACAGGTGCTGTTGATGAGAATGTTGCTACTGCTTGTCAAGAGAAATCCGGGACTCCTGGAAGTAAGACCCCAAAAGTGAAAACTCCAGTGAAGCAGCGAAATACGTTGGACAGGTGGATTATAAAGACCCCCAAAACTGGAGAAAGTATTGAACAGAAAACAGTAGTAAAGTCCCAGACACCGTTGAGACAATCCTCAGCCGTAAAAGGTAAATTGTTAGGTTTCCTTCCGGGTGAATACATACCGACTATATTAATTCCCAAAACAGATTCAGATATCGAAAAATTGGAGAGTCGAACCTCACCATCTGGAAACCCGCATATTACTTCTGCCGAGATCGACAGACTCGAACATGCACCGATCATTGTTGACCTGGACTCACAATCCACTGATGAAGAACAATCTTCTGAAAATTTACTACCGTCATCGACGGTAGAGAAAGAAAAGGAGAATCCGAACCAAAATACAAAAAAGGACACTTCCGAAGACCAGGTAGAAAAGTCTGAAAATGTTGACAACAGTGTTTCGCCTTTACGCACGTCTGACTGCCCACTCAAAGATAAGGTGGAAGAGTTGAACACAGTTGTCAATCAAAAACCTGGGGAGAAACGACCGGCAACTTCCCCACTTGCCTCAGTTCAACAAAAACAACCCCGTCGTGTTCAACTAATAACTTTGTCTGCCCCATCTGACAACAAGAAGACCGATTAATTTAGCAGACAAAATTACTACCAGACTTATAAACCTTAACTCTAAATAAATTTAAAAAAAACCTCTCAAAGTTTGAGTTTGTGAAGCAGAATTATTTTTAGTATCGTTATACCCTACTACACTACTCTACTCTAGGGAGTATTCCCTCTGATAACCTGGGGGGTTACACTTTACAATATTCAGGTTTAAAATACTGTTGCAAATTACTAACTTAAGGTGACATTTACTCATTGAAAAAATGGGAGGTTAATATTCAGATTGAATAGTATTTTAGATAAGATTTGATCCTATTTTTGTTTCGCTTGCTTGGTCTGGATTAACTTTTCGTCAACAACATTCGTCATAATGCCGAAAATTGATTCATCAATGAGTGCCACTGACCTTCAGTCATAGGTAAAAGAGTACTCACACACCCAGCACCCTTTTGTTATACGAATCAGGTCTCCCAAACAGAGGCCTCCCGTTGCATGGCATCATATATCCAAGTCAGGTCAGGTCAATGACCCCAAAAGGCATCTGTCATGGATAAGAATTTTATTCAATCCAATCATTTGAATAAGTTGTCCGTCTCCGACTAAAGTCCGCGAGAATTCGTAATGTTCACAGACACCTATCAGGAAAGACCGGACTTACGAGTTCCATGTGTTGACATTGGAATTTATTGAGTGAAAGTCATAAACAGATTTGGTGAGAATTTTTGCATCCTACGCAAAGTTTTGTGTCGGTTTCATCATTTTTGTGTAAATTGTGGAGCTAAGTTATTTTTTCAATCAGTCGTCAACTGCGTTCTGCAAGAATAACCACTTTTAAAGGAAATCAAAACGTACGGACAAAGTCACCTTTGACAGAATTTATTCCAATTTGCAATTTGCAAGGCTTGAAATGAGTGGGGACATTATGGCTGCTGCCGGTGACCAGATGGACAACTTAAGTTTGAGTAAGTGGAACTACATAGTAGAAATTGATTGAAATATTTATATGTAAAGGTAATTTCAAGTTTTCACGAGCTGACATTGTGTTAATGTATGCGAATCGAGTTTTGTCGAGAAATGTTATGATGACAGCGAGAGTATAGTGTCAAATATATAAGGCTTCAAATATTCCGTAAGATATTTATGATGAGAATTTAAATGGTAAAATATACCTGATGCCTGATGTATACTAAATTCCTAGGTCCAAATAAAAAAAAATGTATTTAATATAAATGTGGAATAATTCTGTACGGATGACATGGTTAACGAAAATCTTTATTTTCGATTTCAAGTTCCGGAGCTTCCTCCGCATCATTCCTCAGGACTGTAATTGTAATAAGATAATAAGATTACTGAGTAAAGCGTCAATTGGATTACAAAACGTAACAATGTTTACATAACTTTGAACAAATATTTCACCGTGTAGTTGACATTTTTCACAGAATTACATACAAAATTCGACTCTTGACCACCATGTATTTAAAATATTGTAATTCTGTGAAAAATCGTGAATTTTGTCAACTACAAGCTAAAATATTTGTTCAAAGTTATGTAAACATTGTTACGTTTTGTAATCCAATTGGCGCTTTACATTGTAATCTTCTTATGCCATTACAGTCCTGAGGAAGGGTGAGGAAAAAGCCCCCGAAAGCTTGAAATAGAATCAAGATATTCGTTGAAAACCAATACCAGAATTCATCCGTAAAGAATTATTCCACATTTAGTCACGTCCATGATTACAACGGCCTAAAACATTTAATTTAATCTATTTAAATTTTTTAAATATTTGCTCAGGTGACAAGATTGTCTACACTTCTGAAAAGACCGGAAGCGATGACAGTGGAGATGGGACAGAAACTAATCCTTTCAAGACAGCTTTACAAGCTCTCAGGAGTGCGGGAAAGGAACCATGGCCAACTATTTATGTAGACTCTAAGGAAGAAGGCCAGGTCAGTCGTCAGTCAAGTTCAATTGCAGATTAGGAACTCCATGTGAAGAGGATTCCAATAATTTTACATTTTCTTAGGCCAATTCGATTTAGAAAACGAAATTTCCAGATTTATTCTCTTTCCCTAGAAATTTGAAGTTGTCGCAAAATCTCAACTGAAGAAGATTCTGAAGATGTACGTGAGAGAGACCCACAAGGGGGCCGCTACTGTCCAGAGGGAGGCTCAAGATGCTGAACTCCGTGAGAAAAATTTGGAAGAAGCAAAGAAGGTACTAGCCGACAATTTACTAACCATTGTTTATTACGGTTATGATACTAGTGTGAACCTTTTCATTTTATTTTATTGTTCAATTGATTATAGGTCGTAATTACCGAAGATAGGTCTCTGCCAGCCGCTCTTCGGATCAAAATTCGGGATGTATCTGTCAACAAGGAAAAACGAGTCCAAATTTTCGGTTGGGTTCATCGTCTCCGAAAACAGAGTTAGTCCTATTCCTGAAGAAATATTACATTTCAACCTCTCAGTAAGGCCATTCTCAACCCCTTCTATAACGTCAAAGCATCACTCCCCATCCCCATATAGCTGATAGATAGATAGATAGATAGATAGGCTTTTTTATTTGGTCAGTCTTTTTAGAATAAACTGTTCTAATTGTAAATAAGATGACCATGTTTGATAACAAATACTCAAACATTTGCTAGGTAAGACGCTGATGTTTATTACCTTGCGGGATGGATCCGGATATCTGCAATGCGTTCTCACTGATAAGTTGTGTCAGACCTACAATGCCATCCTTCTCGCCACTGAATCATCTGTGTGCTTGTGGGGTGTTGTGGAACCAGTGCCTGAGGGTCACCAGGTTAGCTCTCGACCAGTATTGATAAAATATATCGTATCTGGACTGGATGGGAATACGTGGATACATTTGTTTGTAATAGGCTCCAGGTGGTGTTGAGTTAAAAGTAGACTACTGGGAAGCTATTGGTTTCTCCCCTGCTGGAGGAGCGGAAGCTATTTTGAACACGGAAGCTCACCCGGACGTTCAATTGGACCAGAGACACATCATGATTCGAGGAGAAAATGTAAATTGTCACATTTCTGTTCTTACGGAAAACTTTTGTTTTGATTGCTGACTTGTATATTTTTGTCATCAGACTTGTAAAGTGTTGAGAGTTCGTTCCGCACTTATGCAAGCATTCCGGGATCATTATTTTGTTCGTGGTTACTGTGAGGTGAACCCACCAACTCTTGTCCAAACTCAAGTTGAAGGAGGTTCTACTCTGTTCAAATTTGACTTTTTTGGAGAGGAGGCTTATTTAACTCAAAGTTCACAATTATATTTGGAGACATGTCTTGCATCCTTGGGAGACGTATTCTGTGTGGCACAAAGTTATCGGGCGGAGCAAAGTCGAACTCGTCGTCATTTGGCTGAGTACACTCATGTTGAAGCTGAGTGTCCATTCATCAGTTTTGATGATTTGCTGAGTCGTCTAGAAGATTTGGTTGTGGATGTTTGTGAGCGTGTATTGAAAACATCAGGCGATTTAGTTATGGAACTTAACCCGGTAAGTTGCAATAATAACATGATTCCAGATTCTAGACGGTGAATTTAAATCATTTATTTTTCAAAGGATTTCAAAGTTCCCAAGAGACCTTTCAAACGAATGGACTACTCTGAAGGTGTCAAGTGGCTAAAAGAAAATGGTGTTAAGAAGGACGATGGATCATTTTATGAATATGGAGAAGTAAGTTTTCTTATAATTCTAATGAGTTGTGTATTTGTCATAGACGGAATTTTTTTATCCAGGACATTCCAGAAATGCCAGAAAGAAAGATGACTGACACAATAAATGAACCGATTCTGTTCACTCGCTTTCCAGCCGGAATTAAAGCATTCTATATGTCACGCTGTCCAGAGAACCGAGATTTGACGGAATCAGTAAGGAAGAGAATTTTAAAAATCGCTTCTTACAAACACCAAAACTAAACAAAAGGGGCTAATTTCTATTTTGCAGGTGGATGTCCTTCTCCCTGGCGTTGGAGAAATTGTTGGTGGGTCTATGCGTATCAGTGACTATGACGAAATGGTGGCTGCGTACGGAACGGCAAAGATTGATCCAGCTCCGTACTACTGGTACACTGATCAGGTATTTGCTAAAAATGTATTAAATGAAAAAAGAAAAGAGGGAGCTAGGAATTAATCCCTCGCATTGTTTGTGGAATTTTTAGCGGAAGTTTGGAACTGTTCCTCACGGTGGTTATGGGCTGGGGTTGGAAAGATTCCTGTGTTGGCTTCTCAACAGATACCATATTCGTGAAGCTTGTCTTTACCCTCGTTTCCTTCAACGTTGTACTCCTTAGACTAATAAGGTCTTCGATTAACTCGGCAGTTAACAACTGCTTTATGAAATTAATCATAACATTGGTTACTATTCTTACTATTTATGTAAAATGGGTAGGATTATGAAATTTGTTTATGTAAGAGCTAAACCAAAATATTAATGTCATGAAGTAATTATTATTACTATTCGGAATTAAATTTAAATTGAGCAATTCAAAGATTCTAGGAGAAAATGGGTAGTGAAGATTCTTTAACGATACAATTTAATTGATATTCGCCTTTGCGCTACGGCATAATTGAGTCACACAACACATGTAGGGAATTCTTGGAACGCTACGTATAATGTGTAGCGCTAGTAAATGAAGAAATTCCAAGAAAGTGTTACTCGGAATATCTGAAACTTCGTTCTAAGGTAACTAATATGATCTGATGTCAGCCTGACAAATCGAACCCTCATCATAACGAAGTAGCCGAGCCAATTAGCTACGACTGATTGTTTTGGACTGTCCTTCTCTTTTCAATAGGAGTCGGATATGGGGGGAGAACAGTGCAAAAATTAAAAGTAAAGAAAAGTTGAAAAAGTTAAAAAAAAGTTGGGTTTCAGGATTT
>JAQFYE010002685.1:0-17304 GCA_034694305.1 Protaphorura glebata
TTCCACACAACATCCGCTACACATGTACATAGGTACGCTGACGGCTGTTAGCCTGAAGCAAGAACCTGCAGAGGTAGGTTCTGAATAGAAACTACCTTACGGACAAAAACCACGCCGTAACACTACACATCAGACTGCTAGCAGAGTCTCGGATTTCTTCCAAATCAAAAAATTAACATTTAGTTAGTTAGCTAACGTTGGAACGGCTAACATTTTTGAACTTTGGAAAAAAGCTTTGATTATTTATTTTTTAGGGCAATGTAGGATTTCTTGACCCCCCCCCCCCCCAGAGATGAAAAGGCGAAGATTTCTTTTTAATGATTTGGCTGAAATGACATAGAGAATGGTGGGCTCCATATTCTAAAGTCACCCACGCAAAAATAATTACTCAATTCGAAATTACAGTTAATCACTCAATTCTGTTTAAATCCAAGAACTACAATTCTCTCCTTTCTCTTCGGATCTCGTTTCGGTCAGATGTGTTGTTAAAAATGGAATACGAAAATGGAATTACAATTCTAAAATCTTCTTCCTCTATCCAATAATTATTTCAACAAAACGAAAGGTTTCCGAATTGCTTGGTAAATGATTTTCAAGATTCATTTCCTAAATCTATTGTTTCTTACTCCGTATGTTTTACACATTTTTCTAACGAATCTATCCAAAATGGTTTCTTGCCAATATGCAAATAAGGATCCGTTTTCTTATCTCTAATTGAGTATTTTAGGAAATTGACGGTCAATCCAATATGGTTTCTAGCCAAAATGGAAACAGGATCCGTCTCTCTGAAATAGTAAGTTTAATCTAATTTCATATTAATCCCAAACCAAAATGTAGACAAATTATCCAATATGGTTTGACACAATTGTTCTATTTCCTTTCACTCTATTTTTCTCATTAATCCAACCAATAAGGAAACATTAATCCAAAACGGTAGTGATTACTAGCTGAACCAAGATGGTAGAATTAGAACCAAAATGGTTTTTCTGAATTTCTAACTTTATCTCAAATAATTTTAGGACCCTATTGAGGTGGAATCAAGGAAGTAACCAAAATGCTCTAACGATACCGAGATGGTAAATGTGAGGAATTTAAAGCAAGGTTTAAAGTATCCATAAATTACTTTTAGTTTCTCATACTTCATCACTTTTCTTCTAAAATCATTTCATTCACTCAAATAAAATAAGTGGAGAGTCCAAATAAAAGTTTCAACTAACTAAAACTTTATTATTCTTACAGCTTGAAATGAAAAGGAACTCTGTCTATTTCTACTTAGAAATTATACGAGACTCTCCTCGATTTTTGCTAATGGGCAGCTTTGCTCGATTCCTTCCACAAATATGTAAACATGTACACATGCATGTCTACCCTTTTGTCTAGTAGAATTAGAAGGTTGCTAGTTGACTCTTTCACGTATCGGAGACGTGATAGAGTACAGGGAGTGTCAGAAAAAGACGCGAGACAGAACAGACAATAAACCCCATACCCTTAACCCATAGGACGCGTAAGAACAGGGAGCTCCATAACTTTTTTTTTCCATGCCCTAACCCACACTCTTATGACAGGGAGGTTCATATAAAATTTTATTTTGGGTTTTCCTATAAGGGCCACGTCAAAGGTACGGACCCAGTAGAATTACCCCCTACTTCGGTTTACGATGATATTAAAGTTTCTAGAACATCTGGATCTGATTGAAGAAAAAATGTGAAAATTGAGAAAGGGAGAGGGACTCGTTCACCTTCTCTGCATTGCATGTAAGAAAGTCAAATATTGTGGGTGAATCTTATTGAAGATTTCACAATGTACTCAGTTTTGAGAGGAAATGCGTGAGAGCGGACGAGCACATGTGTTGAGCTTGGAGAGAGAATAAGGGTAAATATTTTGTCAGAGCAAGGACAACTTTTCCCCCGATGAAAGACCCCGCAATAAAATCGGGCAGGTTTGTCCTCTTTTCATTGACGTTTACTTTAACGATCATACATCCTTAATAAAAATGGGTTCACTTCCTAATAAAAAATTGTTTGTGTTAGCTCTTTAGAATGTGTCCGAATTGTTCTCATCCTTAAAAAATACAGGGTGGGTCATCGTATACTCACAACGTTAAAAGTACACGTTCCGAACACCTTATCACAAGGAAAAATACAGGGCGCGCCAGAAATGTCGCCAAACAAAAATTCGGGACCAGTACTTTTACACTAGCATACATGCTCATAACGTTAAAGGATTCGTTCCAACACACACCTTATGACAGGGATGTTCATATAAAACTTCAAAAAATGATTCCCCATAACGCCCTATATAAAAAATATGCACCGCCTACGTTACTCTACTGCGGTCATTCGATGAGATTACAAAGAATGATGTTAAACTTTTGTTTGAACTCAGAAGTAGTCTTTAATTTAGTCACAGTAGAGATTCATGAATTTACTCAGCGGTGTCTCACACATATGTTTTAGTTTGGTATTGTTTAATACCAAAAACGCTTATCTGTGTTTTGAGGAAAGAAAAGGTTGGGTTTTAGGAGGTCAGATTTTTGATATCAAAAGAAGGCTAGTGTACGGATTCCGATTTTGGCTTCCGTTTATATATTTTTCTGAATTGTAACGATGATTCTCTTTTCCAAAATCGAATAATCTTTTCTTCCTTGCGTAAGTGCGGAGGCGAAATCATTCGGTTTTACTTGGTGTGAATTAGCCTTACACATTCTGCAGTTCTTCATCTTTGTGCGTGGTGCTAATTGTCCATTACATAATACTGGAATGTTTTTCATAAAACTTGGGTACTTGACTTTTGTCGTATTCAGCTTTTTCCACCCTTTTGGACAATGAGAGAGTGGTGAGAGCTAACTACAGGGATTTTGAAAGAAACTGTGTGGAATATAAAATTCCTCAGCTTTCTTCTCAATATCAGCTTCCAGCCAGCAATTCTCTCTTCGAAATCCTAATTGTGACGGATTTTCGGAGCGGTCGCTAAGAGTTTGCATTATTTAGTAGAAAATGTTAGGGTGGCTGGGATTTATTTCAGTGGTTTATTTTGAGAAGAGAATTGTTTGAAAAAATCACCTTGAAATGTTAGAGTCTAAAGGCGAGTGTGCTCTAGATGAGCTTCTTCTTCGTGTTTAAAGACCAAGGATATGCTTATAGGAAGACGAACTAAAAGATATGACGGAGTGGGGCGGTTGTGCGTGCTGAAGTGTATGCGAAAAAAAGAGGCCACATGGTTTCTCTAATTCGAAGTAGGCGAACGATTTTTCTCGAAGTGATTTCTCTCAACTCCTAGCACACTATAAAACCGTGCACCAGTCTACACAAGAGCACGCAACGCAGTCTTTCCGATATTATACCATAGATGTACAATACAACTAGATATCTGGTTTACATGCCAACATGCCTCCTGTGTTCCCACTTTTTCTCAATGATTCTCACATCACTTTGGGGTATCTGATGACTTTTAAATTTCTACCGAGTGTTACGAGGGATTTATTCAATCATGCACAAGTCAACGAATTGGGTACAGACATTTTGAGTGGTTGGTTTGGGGCCAAAAGCCTTGTAGCCCAAGTAATCTTTTTCATTGAAAAGTTTAGCTTTACAAACAAATAAAAAAGGTTTTTTGAAAAAAGTGCGAAAGGGAGAAATCTTTTCGGTTCAATTCGGTTCAATTCAAAGCAGCTTAAATATTCCCCTCGTAAGACTCTGTATCATTTCAAATAAGTCAGCTGGGTTCATTAATTTTAATCATTTTCCCGCTAGTTCCCCAAAGTCAGACCACATGTCCAAAATGCAAAATTTACCGGACATCTAGTTTTATTATACATCTATGTATTATTCACTACGAGACATCAGACCTAGAATTGTTTATTTTATACTACAAGACTCGGACCTAGAAATAGCTCAATCCACCCCAATTATTATCACATCGTGGTTTCTCCCTAACTTGTGGTTTGTTTGTTTTTTTGTTAGAGTGCTAACCCCAGCATTCAAACATACATAGTATGCAAATTGATTGTCTCATAAGGGATACACGTGATGTTAATATTTACACTTACAAATCCAAACAACCCTTCAGTCTACTCAGGGTATCCCAAAGTATATCCAGGCTATGCAGAATTTGCTACTTAAAAGGTGTTTAAGCTACTTTAAGGTGCCATCTCTCCTCTCTGCTTCGTCTTAAATACCAAAAAAAAGACGGGGAGGGCTAGATAAAAGTTGGCGTGACGGCACATGGGGCTGTTTTTTTTCAAATTCCTGTAAGTCCAATGCTAATTTAGGCGTCCACTAAACCTGTTTAAGGGAGGTTCATATAGAATATGCCATTAGCGTAATGTTAAAGTTTCTCGTAATAAATAGTGTAAAAATACAGACCCACAATGGCCTTCCCTTTAGTCCTGCAACTAACAATTTCGTAGTATGATGATATACAAACTCAACCATAGCCTATGGAGTACTTTATTATTTAGTAAATATTAATAATGTTGTTTATACGTCATCATGAAATATGCTGAAATATTGCAAGGAACATGTCGCGATTTCATTCATAAAGTATCAACTCCGAATTTATCATTTATCTCTGTTCAGCTGGACTTCTGGGTATAATTCCTACCACTCATTCCGAATATCAGAAAGATCAATTACACTACAATACACATAATATATTGTAGCCTTCGAAGAAATCTCAAAATCTTTAACCGATTTATTTGTACGTATTTGAAGATGTAGTTAACGCGATCGGGATCAGTTTTTTAATCCGATATTTCGTAATTATTTCGATATGAAACACTTCCGTGAAACATTTGGCCTAATTAGAAGAGACCTTTTCATGATATTGTATGGTTTTAATTTATTTAATTTATTTCTGGAACTTCCGACGCCCTCGAGAGGTCATAAAATGTAACTGTGTGCCACTTAATGTTCCTATTCTTCATAGAAAAGAAATTAATTATGACAGATTTTGAATAAGTATGTGCCTCAAAGGCATAAGTAAACCCAAAATTTATGTAATCGTTTATTCCATCCAAAACAAAATTATTTCAGGTAATCTTTACCCAAACGTACTTACGTCTTTGAAGAAATATGTCGTAAGCATAATATACAGTAAGCATTTAATGGAAATTGTATTATAGTCCAAGGTTTGTATACGGTACCGATTGAAGCTAAAAATGTACCACTAGGTCAGAAACGCCGTCGTGGTCGTCCTAATAAGACCAAGAAAGTCTTGCTCGTTCAATGATTCTTTGTGTTTATTCATATTGCTATAATTATATAAATATATTTGTTATTTTTGACGTGTAATAAATGTATTTTGAAGTAAAGTATAAATAGTGTCAACTTGCAGTATAAGTCGAGTATATTAGTATAGCAGTATAGTCGAGTGAAGCAAAAACAGGTAGATAAATTCAACAATTTATTAGGTAGAGCTAAAAATACCGCAAATCCTGTATTAAAGTATAAGTATATAGTGACAAAAAAGTTCGTTTTAGTGCCACGAGTAGTAAGGGCCAGTTCAGTTTGTTTTTATTGACAAAAGAAGTATAAATAGTGACGCCAGTAGTATAAATAGTGCCACCTTAATTACAACCATTTATGAGTAATGATGTAATAAATCATTGATGTATTGACGAAATGTACTGAGTGTTTTTGACGAATGCCCTATTCATTCACTGGCGCACAAGCCGAGGAAATAATAAAAATAACATCAATAATTTTTAATTGCAAATAAAAACTCTCCGCACGTGGGGAAAGTGGTTGATCAAGGTCTTCTCTTCTCAATGAAATGTCTTCGTTGGATTCATAAGTTGCCATCATTCTGAATAGTTAATGCATTAGTCTTAAATCGACCTTCCTTCAGACAAAGACTTGTCTTAATCATGGAGTTGTCACATTTGATAGTTGTAAGAAGTTTAGTAACGGTTCTAATGTTTTGTTCTTTGGGATCGACTTTAAATTATGATGACGCTTTAATATTGTCTTGGTCCAATTCCAATGATGGAACGAGTGGCGACAGAGATTCTGTTCCAAATCACAATATAATAAAAGTAAGTTTTTAAGAATACTAGGGTTATATTCGGATGGCAGTATATTTTTGACCTCGTGAACAACTTTTGTAAAGGTCAAGACCGGATGGGTTCATTTAACTATTTGACCGATAGAAATACATAGACCAAATACAATTTATGACGTTACGAATGCGTGAAACATTCTATGACCTCACAAAGTGCATTTGATTTTTGTATTTCTAACAGTCTTTTCATGGTAGAACCTTCACAAAAGTTGGTCAGGATGTGATTGGCTGCAAAATGTAAAAAATTTAGCCAATTCCACCAGAGGCCCATTTCTAATTAGATATGTCTCCGTGGTGACTTTCCAGAGAAGCCCGGTGGACGCACAAGTCTATTCCTTCAAAGTGGAGTCGAAGATCAAGTATCGTTTCAGCCGAACTTGTATAACTTCTGACGTGATGAATCGGGACGAAGCGCGTTCCAATGAAGTCACATTTCAAGTCGTCCTTCCTGAGACAGCGTTCATTTCGCATTTTAACATGTATCAACCCAAATCAAATACAAAATCCTTACGATTAGTCAAATAACCCAAAATTTTAATTAAGGGAGATTGACGGAAAAGTATATGACGCCTATGTGAAAGAAAAGGATGAAGCGAAACGAGTTTACATGGAAGCTCAACTGCGGGGTCAGAATGCAGGGCTCGTAGAACTCAAGTCAGTCCAAATTAAATATATTACACAACA
Organism: Protaphorura glebata; assembly: GCA_034694305.1. NCBI lineage: Eukaryota > Metazoa > Arthropoda > Collembola > Poduromorpha > Onychiuridae > Protaphorura > Protaphorura glebata. Next base: position 6,745 of record JAQFYE010002685.1, read on the forward strand.
TAATTGCTTTCGAGTGTGGTAACATTTTAAATCAAATATCATTGTTCTTAAAGCACGAGGCACTCGAATGTATTTAATGTAAACGTGAATGTAAAGGCAGAATCGAAGGTCAAATTTAACTTGACCTATGAGGAATTGCTTCAGCGAAGACTTGGCAGATATGAGCAGTCAATCAATATTAGCCCTGATCAGGCAAGTCTTTTTTACGGTTTGTACTAGAGACGTCTCATAAAATTTTACCCCTTAAAAGATATCCGAATAATTTATGAATCAACTTATAGATGACAAATTTGGACGGCGTTGAAGTAACGGTCAGCATTGAAGAGTCACAGGACATCACTCTTGTCCATGTTCCGAAGTTGAGAAACGAAATTGAGGAGTCCAGTCCAGGCAAAAGTACTTAGATTGCATTACGTACAAGAATTTTCCCATTAATACCATCATGACTTTTTTTATAACCAGACAAAGAAGCTCTAATTGAAAGACCTTCGTCAAATTCGGCCCGAATAACTTGGCTTCCGTCAAAATCTGACCAAGCGAGACTAAGAAAAAAGAGTGAAATCGGGAAATTTGTTGTCCAATACGATGTTGCAAGGGAATTGGATGCCGGAGAAGTTTTGGTTCGCTAATTCGTATTATCGAGAAGAAAACAGTGAATTCGATTAATATTTATCAGGATTTTACACAAATTATTGATTTTTTTTTGATATTTAGATCATGAATGGATATTTTGTTCACTTCTTTGCACCCAGTAACCTGAAACCACTTCAGAAGCATGTCGTTTTTGTCCTTGACATCTCTGGGTCCATGATGGGTAGAAAGATTGAGCAATTAAAGGAAGCCATGAAAAAGATATTGAATGATCTCAATCGCGACGACTTTCTTAACATGATCATATTTTCAAGCTCTGTCACAGTTTAGTTTTATTTTTATAATTATCAAATTTATAGTTTTAATTGAAATTAGAGTTAAAATTCTGACTTTGGATTAGCACTGGGCACCTGGAGATACTTTCCGAAGACAGCGACCAAGCTATGATTTCCATAATTTCGATCACCATGAAGAAGACGATAGCTGGAAGAGACAACCATTCGCTGCAAGTCGTGACAACATATTACAAGCACAAAACTTTATCGATAGTTTACCGGCCACAGACGGGACAAATATTCACGATGCTATTCTAAATGCATTGAATTTAATTAGAAACATTAAGTCAAATCAAAGATACTACAGTGGAAGTTATTCTAATTCGGAACCGGGACGATTGGCGCATTATAGGGAGACCCAAGAAACGTTGCCCCAACATGTTGAATCCCTTATAATATTTCTAACTGATGGTGAGCCGACCGTAGGTATCACTGGCCCTTCTAATATTTTGACTCGAATTCGATCCGCCAACTCTAGAACAGCGGTCCCAATATTTTCATTGGCATTTGGCGCAGCAGCCGACTTTACTTTTCTTCGGAGATTATCGCTCCAAAATCATGGATTTGCAAGAAAGATTTATGAAGCTGCTGATGCGACACTCCAATTAACAGGATTCTATAATGAAATAGCTTCTCCACTTTTAGCGAATGTTAAATTCAATTACACTTCTCCGGATTATGATGTCGATGAAGTAACAAATATTAGATTCGCAACACTTTTTGGGGGGTCTGAATTAGCCGTTGCTGGGAAGATTACGCCCAGAGAAACTGAAGCTGAAGGTGAATCTGGTGCGAAACGGAATACTCGAAGTATTGCCAGCAGCGTTGAGCTTCACAGATACATGCCGATTGACGATTGTTATTTTCCTCTTGAAGTGGAAGGGCATGGTAGGCATGGTTCTCACATTTGGAAACGTCCGGTCGTGTACAGTCATTGGAATTGGTGGTGTCATCCACACCCGCATCCTCCTTACCCAATTTATAACCCACCCACGACGACAACAAAGCGTCCGATGGTGGTCACGGAGGAAGATTCATTCATGGAAAGACTTTGGGCTTATTTGACTATTCAACAATTAATAGACAAAGATTTTGCTGACGAAGGTCGACGTATTGAGGATTCACATGACGGGCAGTATTACTCGGCAGAATCTCCGAGGCAAAGGGCTCTCCGCCTTGCGCTCAAGGTGACAGCTGGATTCTTTTGTTCTACCTTTAAGATTTGTAGATTTGTGCTCAACAGGGGGCAAAAGACAAGCCATTGGAATTGCCACATTTTTTAATATAAACGAGCCCTTGACTTCTTGAACAACTTTTGTGAACGTCTTACCCCAAATAAGAGTCTAACCGTAAATACAAGGTTCAGATACACGTTGTGACTGACGTAATAAATGCGTCACGGATTGACCTCACATTTGACCCCTGCATTTCTAGAAACCAAAGAGTTACATCTTTCGGTGTAGAACCTTCACAGAAGTTACCATTTAAGTACAATAATAATATGGTTTTTTTGTAGTACGGATTCGTCACATCTCTCACATCCTTGGTTGTTGTTAAACCATCAGGCAATGACGAAACTGAAGCACTTTCAGCGGACAGAAAGTTGGAATCGCAATCTAGTACGCCATCTCTATACATGATTTAATCATGGAATGGTAAAACAATATTTCAAATTGCACATTTATTCCACAGGAGGTTCGCCTGCGTCCATGCCTTCCCATTCCAAGCGTATGTCTCATCATAGTTTCAGAAAAGCTGGGTTTATGGGTCCGGCTGCCGATGCCGAATCTCCGGCTTCATATCCTAGTACCGGGGCTGTGCTGGGAGCTATGCCGGGTGAATCAAATTCATGTACGTGTTTAATCCAAGAATTGAAATCGGTTGACATGTTTATGCGTTACACTAAAATTCACGGGAAGGCTCACAGTAGTAAGTGCCAGGCTTGGTAGATCAGGTCCCGGGCTCAATTCCTGGTCAACAGACATCAAAATTCCTTCTTAAGACTGAAGGTTGATACGGTATGGCTTTCAGCGTTTTTGGTTGGACTGTCTGTGTCGATTGGGACTCTAGAGTAACTTCTCCAGAGAAGAGTCACCTCGTTCATATAAATTCAGGCCTACGAGCCAAGAATTCGTTTAGCTAAAAAACCAATTATTTTGACTTTAAATTTATGTCCAGTTCCAGTGCCAGGCGCAGTAGAGCCAGCTTCGCGGACAACTAGTATCACAACTGAAGAATCAGATGATGAGGCGAAAGATAGTCGACGTGAAGAAAAAATTGAGAGATCCAAATCAAAGGCATCCAAAGCTCCCAAACCACAAAAGGATGACGACTCCTCCAAATCCTTGACATTAAATGACATTTTATGGCTAATTGACTATGAAATCTCTGTGACAGTCAAAGGTGTTTCGAAAAAATACAAAGTCGCGGAAACAGATAAGGTAACTGTTTACTAATTCATCAACTTCTATCAACGAGAGTTTAGATAGCGTAGTTAAATCTTGATGAAACACAATGTTCGCATCTGAGACCTAGACGGGTTTTGACTTCCCGACTCTGGAATAATCTGAGATCGACTTCTCCAATACTTTGAGACTGTTGCACTGCATGTGTACCACGATGTTATCCCATTAAGGTTAAGGAGACATTGGTTTGCATGTAGTGAAGTAAGATAGTGGTTTGCATGCGTCAAAGTGATCTGAACCCGTATAGCAGGGTCGGGAGAATTCTCCCCCGTAGAAATGTACGATAAGACATTATTTGACTCAGAATGTAAGCATGATATCTGAAATTTGTCATCACACAACTCACGATAAATAAAAACTCCGGAGTGTAACTGCGATTGTTTCTATAATTTTAGGGCAAGGCGTACGACAGAACAGATGTTGAACATGAGTGTGAACTGAGCAGAGGGAACAAAAGAGGTCAATGTAAACATTTGAAAGATTGCATCCAACAAGAATTCTTGGACGATTTTGACTTGTACAAAAAATCGTATTTTTGTCCGATTCAGGATTCGAGGTCAGTAAATGACTCTTCAAGAGTACATTCTCCTTTTCTTTTGTTTTTTCACAAAATGCGCTTCTTTCGGGAAAAGATTTTATAATCAACTTTTGTCATTATTTCGTTCTAAATAGGGCTCATCATTCCTTTTACGCCGGAGTTTGTTGTTCTAAGTGAATTGGATGAATACTTTCGTTGAATTCTATTATTTTCTGAATAAACAAAATTCATTTGATTATGAAAATATGCCTGTTTATTTGTTGCAAACACTGCAAAGAGTAAAACAATTCAAATGATATTGATTTCCTCATGTGATTCATGATTATTTGTTAGGATTATCACTTTGATTAAAATAAACGAAATATGTCGGAAAATTTGATCGATCTCAATTGAGGACTCTTGTCTTGCCTTTTCAATCTACCCGGCCTGCACTCTAACCTAGAGGAAGCCTGGTTTAAGTCGACGTCAAAATTAATAGATCGATGGTACGCGACACAATGAACTCCAACATGAGGATAACCGTATCACTACCGAGGTAGTGAAATGCTCCCAACTGAATATTGATGAGAGGTAGTGATCTGAGATGTGCCCTAGAGTACTTACCACGACATTTAATTATCCAAGAGTCAAGAATTCCATTAGAAACTCTTGCAAAACATGCGACTCTGTTAATAACGCTAAAATAGAACAGGATGACAATTGCAAGCATAATTGTGGCAGACACTGTGAGGAACATCCCTTCAAAGCCATGCTTGATCAGAAGATAGATTTCAATAATGCTCAAAATGATAGTAAACCCTAAGAGTGCTGGAACGACAAATTCGAATAAACAGTAGTCTACGTATTTGATGACAATTTGATAGCAACGGTATATGTGGGTCCAGTGCTCATGAGTTCTTAGAAGTGCGATGGTTGTGGCGGATTCGGAAGCCCCATCTCTGTAAGGAAGAAAAGAAACAGAAAGTTGGTGAACCAAATGACAAAGTACAATCTGATTTTATTAGGAGTACGTGATTTCAACAATTCACAACGTTTTAAGACAAATGGTAGCACAACATATAATATATCATATACTTTATCGGACAAAAGTCTACATACGACTCACTGCCGTGAGTTCAAACTACAATATCTCCATCAATTTTTTAAGTACTGATTAAAGTAATGGTTGGGAAGCTAATTTCATGCTAAAAGAGAAAGGGTTGCGCTTGTAGTGAAATTGTATAATAAGGCACTACGTCTGGTCTTGTTCAAACTCGCAGGCTTTAGTTAGACAAACGCTAACATACGATTATAGAAATATACCAACTAGAACATTCAATAATGTACAAATGTAGTAAGGACAAATCTATATGTTGTGAAGCCGGAATAGAAAACTCGTTTCAATACTGATAAACAATGTCCGGTGTGTGCACTTGCCTCAGTTCTTTGAAGATGTTGACGCCAAGACTGCCAGATATCAAGCCAATACATATATGGACTAGAACGCTTGAAGTATATTGTAGCGTTATGACCAAGTGCAGCAACAACATGAGAAGAAATAGAGGTAAAGAGTAATGAGTGGTCCGGAAAACTCCAAAAACAATGGACGTATTGTCTCCACAAAACGGAAGTATCGGTGCCAATGGATGAAATTCACATTTCAGAATGTATAGGAAAGCCGAGAACCATGGCATAGACGCTATCAGCAAAACATTTCCGCCCAGAATTATCGCAGTATAATTCGTTTTTAGTTTCACATCTTGTCGAGCGTATTTATCTGTAATTGAATGAAACTTTTTGAACTATCCCATGTCATATCAGAATATCAGAGAATGACATTACCAATGAAATATTCCAGGAAAGAAAGTATACAATTGAACAGCTTTCGGAGATCGTCTTGTTGATAAACCGTGTGGTAGTCCAACATTAAAGTTGTTACAGAAACTAGAGAAAATGCCACGTGAAAGATATCAGTCGCACTTTGAAAATTGATTCCGTGCGCGGATATTGCTCGAACCATGGAAATCATTAACACTGATTTCACAATGCTCATCCCGGCTACACTGATGATCGACGCGATCTTTTCAATAGTGGTTTCCAAGCGAAAAAGCCGACGAGTTGCTGGATCCCATCGGTACGGTCTCCCAGTGTAGTAGCCATATTCAAATGTTTTCTTCAGTATTTTAAATGTTAATCCCAACTCCATTTATAAAGCGGCTCAAATATCTATACGATTCACATCCGACCTGTTAATCGTTTTCACAGACGAAAAATCAGTCACCATTTTGCGACTTTCTAAGAAACTCAATAACAATTGCTTCTGTTTAACCAGAACATTCTTCCTTGCCTGACGTCCAGCGTAGAAAATTGTAAAGAAATGCGAATTTAGAATTAAAACATTTAGCACAACACATATTATATTAAGAGATATAAGAAGACAACATGTGTCCAAACTTTAATGAGTGTTTCGTCTTTAGCTAACTACCGTGTTGTATTCGTTGACTGTTACTTATCGACATGGTCGATCTGGATCAACCGCTGCGTACTACAATACAAGCACTTTTCCTCGGAATGTCGATACGATATTAATAATACACCGGTTACAAATTGTCAACTACGTACAATGCAATGCGTTGAATAATTACACACCTCGCAAGTACAAGGGTTAAGTTGTTACAATTTCCTTATTCCATTCGTACGTGAGATCCGGTCATAGTGCGTCTGCAGAAATTAAGTACTTTCTATCCTCAATTTTTAAAAATTTGGTCCCTGGGGTTACCGGTCGTATAGCCGTTCTCAGTTTCAGGTCACTGCATAAATAATTTATGAAGAATCTGCTATTCGTTAAGCTCGTTAGTGTACATTAAATCAAATTCTTCTTTCTGCATTTGGTTCTACCCAGTATTATTAAACCCCGATGAGATGACCTGGGGTACTTCTTTGATCAAATTTTGAAATAAAAACGAAAAATACAATACAATTCTCCAAACTATATTTGACCAACGCTACTCATGGGATGCCAAACTGGGTGTCGGGTCAACTTCATGGTACTCAAGTTTAACCCAACCCATCCCTTGTCAGTCCACTAACGAGAATGCTTATCCATACTTAACGGCATATTTAAGCCCGTGGTTCCAACGGGGCTGCCAGAAAATTATGAAGGCGGTTATATTTCATTTTCGTATCAGCTACAAGCTGAATATTATTTTTAAATTATGTTCACTCAATGGCACAGGCGTTTCGGCCAGGCTATTTTGTTTGTAAACTAAATAGCGCAATATGAATCGTAAAAAATTAACCCAAGTTTTAGTACAGGTAAACTTCTGGATTATTTTTTTACATCGACGATGGCAAATTCACGATTGATTCGGCTATCCAAGAAAACACTTTGAAATCTTAAGACAGAGAATCTACATCTATGTGTATCAGCTACTTGTGATCTTCTTTGTATGTATTATTTATATGTGAACCTATGCTAGTACGTATGTAGTAGTGATGGAAGTAATGGAGTATTATGTATTAGCTCCAGGGTTCAACTGGGACAATAATTTCCACCAGCCAGTAGTGAAGCAAATATGAGGGGCTGCTCGATTGCGCTATATTATTAATTCGCGTCATTCATATTACATAAAAGATCGCTTGTTTCTTCTTCTACGACGTCTAACGTAGAAACTGGAAACCTCTAGGTGGAACTCGAAAAAAATTGAAACATTCGACACATACTGTATTTTTAAGGGGATCGAACATAAGACAAGAGTACTTATTTGATGTTTAATTAGTGATTATTTTGTAGCGCACATATGTATGGCGATATTCGCTATTTTGCGATATCGTGTGTCCGGATCAGGCGGTAGACTGTAAGCACTATTTTCGGTTTTCATACGAATATCGTACTTTATAATATTATATTTCGAAATTCCCAGCTACGTACAAACAATATGTTGAATAATTAAGACTACATTTGGCATTACGCCGCTGTCCCAAATAAAAAATTTATCCACGAACGGCATATTTAAACCCATCATGGTTCATTGTACTGTTACTTCCCTCTAAACTTTACCCCTCGATCTCAATTGTCACCGATTCCGGAGTATACGGTAAAAACCGGGAATCCATTCTACAGTTTTTTATTACACTATCATCTACATACACTAATTTACACATTTCTACCATAATGTAATAAAAAAAATTGAAAATGAACTCCCTGGTTTTTCCGAATACTAAATAGGAAAGTGCATACCGAAATCGGTGACGCTAATCGGTGAAGACTGAGATCGAGAGGTAAGGTTCAGTGGGAGGTAACAGTACTACAGGGCATGAGTATTCTTAAAACCAGACCAGGAGGCAGGACTTTGATTGTTACGTAAGTATGGATTCATCCAATGATTTCATAGATTGAATTGTACCTGAGTTGGGGTTCGACGGTTCGAGCGGTAGAATTTGGGAACCAAGAGTGGCACCCGACTTTCCTATCACATTAGAGCCCTCTACTGAATTACGAAAGCAAAGCTGTGGAAAAATATATGAGTATACGAGGTAGAAACCTTGCAGTATAGGAAAAGTCGGACTGAGGTATAAATATTAGTTAGTACTTATAAGAAGATAACTTTCAAAATTAATTACAATTGTATGTAAAGTGATTATTATTGTCGTAAACACGATGCATTTTAAAGTACAGGGTGTCCCAAAAGAATATACCGGGTTCCAAAAATTCACTGCTTCGAAACTATTGACTAGAATTTAAAAAAAACATATTTTTATGGAAATTTGAAAAGGACTTGTTTTTTTTACAATTTTCACATTTTTCGATTAGTGAAATGTGTTCTCGCTATAACGGCCTTTCTAATTTCTGTTCTACCACCGCCTAATATCGTTATTGGCAGGGGATATCTCGATTATTTGAAACCGAATTCCATGCACCTGCCCGTTCATATTTCGTTTCAAGTCTTTTCAAGATCTTCAGAGCTTCAAAAATAATTTTCAAAATTTGAAAAATATTTTTCAAAATTGTGAAAGTTATTTTTGAAAGATTGAAATTTTTTTTGAAAAATTGAAAATTATTTTTTAAATTTCTGAATTTCATTTATTGATTTTTGAAATCTTGGGAATTATTTTTAAAATTTCCAACATTATTTTTGGAATTTAGGAAATGAATTTTGAACCATGAAAAAAAATATCGACGAGCAGATGCGCAGAATTCGGTTTCAAGCAATCGAAATGGCCCATGCTAATAACGTTATTAGGCGGTGGAAGGGCAAAGGCCGTTATAGCGAGAACATCTTTCACTTATCGAAAAATGTGAAAATTGTGAAACAAACGTAAGTACAAGTAAGTAAAAAGTCCTTTCTAAATTTTTATGAAAATATTTTTTTTGAAATTCTAGTCAATATTTTTGAAACAGTGAATTTTTGAAACCCGGTATATTCTTTTCGGACCCTGTATGTTGACGACTTATGTATGGATAATTCCAAACCGTACAAACTTGACTGCAGCTTAGTTTTACTTTCATTTGGACTAATAAATGCAAAGTTATCAACGAATATGACCATGTATTCATGTCTTGTATGTTTGAGAATTTTTATCTTTGTAAATTTGTATCTTTGGAATACCACTCTATTAAAGAAAGCAAGGCAAAGAAACCCAAAACAAATACAAATAAAATGATATCAAAACATGAAATGGAAAATGTAAAGCAACTGCAAAATCTAAATGTTGAATTGACAAACACACCTCCAGCACAACCATTACGGAGAATCTTCTAAAGAGGATGACAATCAAACGAAATATTGAGATGAAGATTTGCCACATTTCATCCCAGTCTACGAGAATTTAACTGTTTCAGTAAACTTCTCGTCGCGGTTCACCAGACTTTTATAAATTGTTTGTCGTGCAGATCTTTCTGGACGCAGCTCCAGTGTTTAGCTTTTGCTCGAATCGGCATAATCGCTTGTAATTTTTTCGATTTACATATCGGGTTTTTATTACTACCTTCGGTAGACACGTGACTTTTTCATAGACATACCAGATACCAAGGTATGTAGACCCTGTGCCAAGTGGTATAAAATATATAGTCTAAATATGGTAAAATTTTGTAGCATGGCACAGATGCTCGTGTGAAAGAATGACACGGTCCGCCTCATGCTGGTGAGGACGCTGACCGCGGCCGACTTGTTTCCTTTTTTGGAGTAAACAAATCTTGCCGTTTAGATGATTAATTTATCTGGACAAAGAGTAGTTTCGCGAATTAAACAGCAAAGTACTCCTGGAACCAGTGTGATTTCGTTGGCTAACAAACTTGACCGGAGTTATGGCCCAGGGGTCTTGCCTATCAAGTTTGGAGTTACATTTTTTTAGTATAGTACAGGAAGGAATTGAATGAACAGGGCGATACATATCTTTGTCCACCCAAAGGGTAGTTGCGATTACAAAATGGCGTTTTTGAAACAACGCGCACACACGGAAATACGTATTATCCACACCGTACTGCCGTATGCCGAATGGATCTTTGGTTCATATATTAACCTTGAAGATTGGTCTCCTTAACCTTCAATTGGAGATAGTGCTCCGCATGATTTCGGGTTTGGTCGGAGTCGGAATCGAATGATTCCGGAATCGCCGATTCCGACTCCGGAAAAAGCGGGAGTCGGAATCG
>JAQFYE010002686.1:0-17303 GCA_034694305.1 Protaphorura glebata
GGTGACCCTTCAAAATAACAAAAAACTTTTTTGTCAACATGCGTATGAACTAACCTAGAGGGAAGGGTTGTCAAGGAATTTTGGTTAGATAGTTGATTGATGGTAACATAATAATATCAATCCCATAAATTCTTTCTGATCCTACGATACGCCATGATAAATTCATTGCAGGTCATGGCACATCTAGAAAGGCACGACGATACCTGTCTTGTCCTGAACGGTCAGCCAAAACGGGTTTCACTGTATTCAGAGTTTTAATAATGAATTTCTGAAAAATTTGCCCAAATTTGATTTGAAAGTCGGATGAACTTTCCAATTTGCACTTCATTTCTTAAAAACTTAGTTAGTTTGGAGTAGGGAATGTAATACCGAAGAGTAATTCCAATATCGGTATTTCGGTATTCCGGTATTAGAAGTCCGAAATTTCGGTATTTGAATACCGAAATACCGAATTTCAATTTTGCTTACGAAATGTAATGTAACATGTCAGTTTAAGGATCGGTCGTATATAAATTACAATGTACTGTGTTTATTCAGTTTTTATAAGCACCACAGGTGTTTTAATTTGATATTCCATATTTGGTTTCGAGTACTTGGTTGCATTTAATGCAGTTAACTGTCGCTCCGAACAGGTCAGGTAACCACCGATAATCTGACCTCGACCCGAACTGAGAATTTATTTCAGGTAAACGGTGACCTGAGCGTGATGAAAGAATTCAGGTTCGGGTCTTCGATTATGTAAATCTGGCCTGAAAATTGTCAGGTCAGATAGTCCGGTTAACAAACCTTACCTGATTCGACAATTTACCTAATTGGCTTTAACAACTCAGACCGAAGTGTAAATTGAGGTCATAATATTAACAATTTGGTGTCTCCGACCGAATTCGTGAGATCAAAATTGAACACAGTATCTAATCGGAGCTTTACGTGCGACATTGCAAATTGACGCTCCCAATTAGATTGAATCCTGACCTGGCAGGTATTAATTGTGTTAGTGAAGTTTGAGCTTCTCCCATTTTCAACTAAACTGAAACTGAAGAACAGTTTTGGGCAGGAGGACACGAGGACTGGACGTTTTGAATGGGAAGACGAAGAATAACGTCGTAAAGTCGTAATGTGGAGCCTTCTATTTCGCTTGACCATTCTACCCTCAGAAGACCATAAGTGGATGCCGTTAGGGCGAATATAGTAGAAAAAATTAATACCGAAATACCGATATTACCTGCACGATATTTCGGTATTGAAAAATACAGTGAAATTTCGGTATTACATTCACTAGTTTGGAGGGTTAATTCCATTTCAATAAATGTTTTCAAAATTAGTTATCACTTTGAATGTATTTAGTGTTGTTTATCGTCCTGAAAACTTTTGCATTATTCTATTGTCCTTACATTAATATCACTTTACAAAATAGTCAAAACTATGTGATTATCGCACTAAGCTTGTTGAAATAACAGTTTATTTATTCGCTTATTGGTTAATGTTTGTAGTTTTTCCGGTTGCGTATCTTCTTTTTGAGAAATATTACCCGAACATCTTATCATAGCTCTCCTTTTCTCTATATTAACCTATTGGGAAGTTAAATGTAAATGCAATCATGATTTGTCTATTTTCAGAGCTGCGACAGCTGCCCTTGTCGAGAAACAGAGCAAAGAAATGTTGAACTTGATAAATGTCAGAAAACGAGAATTTATTCAACGAACTGGTGAAGAAGATGAAGACATTCCAGGAGCTGAAGTTGAAATATTTCCCTACCCACAACAAGCCCCGCCCCCGTCACCTCCGACCATTGACAAAAATGACATTTATAGTGACCCCTTGGAGTTTGCGGATATTGACCAAATTGCCATTTCAGTAAGATCCGCACAACTTCATTCATCTCATGCGTCGAGATATGAACCTTTATTACCACTTTTTGTATTAATTTCAGGTTGCACAAGAAGACCAAAAGACATTTACTGACCTCGTCCGTCAATTAGTTTCTCGGTGTGGTTCGGACGTTGAGAAAGCTCGGACAATTTTCCGGTGGATAACAGTCAAAAATTTAAACGCAATGGATTTTTCAGAAGATGTCCGAACAGATACACCAATGGGACTTCTTCGAGGAATTAAACAGGGGACGGAAAGTTACCATGTCCTGTTTAAACGTCTTTGTTCATATGCCGGACTCCATTGTGTCGTCATTAAGGCAAGCGTTTTTCAATTAGAAATTCAGACACTATAAAAGTAAAACCGAAATGTGAAAGAACACGTCATTTCTAATGAACACAACTTTTGGCAATTCTTATTCTTTTTTTCTTTAAATATTTCAAAATATGTGTTCAAATAATCCAATTTAATTTTGTCATTCAGGGACTCAGTAAATCTGCCGGTTACCAACCAGGCGTACGGTTCACAGACAATCGGTTTCGAAATTCGTGGAATGCGGTGTACGTAGCGGCAGCATGGAGGTAAAAAGTTTACAGAATCTTTTAAACGCAGTTTCAAATACTTTACCTACGAAAGGAATATTCCAGGTGCTGGCCAATTCGTTTTTTTTACTATTTTTTACTACTTTTCTTCATATTTCTTGATTTTTTTTTAATTTCAGGTTCGTACAGTGCAATTGGGGCGCGAGACATTTGGTGAACGCAAAAGAACGGGCTTCAAAGTAAGTGTGTAGGGCAAGTTTAGCTTCATTGTGTGACGCCGTGTGTATTTCATACAACGTTCACAACGGTTATTAACTCAGCTTGTTCTATCCTGTCCTTAATAGTGGTCCTTAGATTGTATTCATTCCTTAACACCTTCAATTCAGTCAGTTACTTGTATGTACGAATGCAGGTCATCGGACACAAATCGAAAAACAAGCAAACAAACAGAATTCAGTACAATTTTTAGAAGTTAAGGATACGTAATCTATACGTGTTCTTAAGATTATTTCGTTACGTGATCAAGTTCTTTATCAACTTAAAAAATTATTTTCCAACATGGACATTCCAATTGGGTGTGTTTTAGATAAATATGATAGTTCAGTTTTATTGGAACGGAAAAGGATTTTACGTGACGAGCTTAAACGGATTGACAATTTCATTTTTAATCGTGATATTGTGAGTGTGAGTGTGCAAAACATACCTTTTGTGGTAAAACAAACCCAAACGAATACGGTTATTGTGGATTTTGTGAATATTTATACCCAAACTCCATTATTCACAACCAGTTCAGTTGTAAATTACACGAATTGAGTCCATTCAGTTGCAACACATTTAAACAAGGAATTTATGGATTGATTTGTGTTAAACCCACCTGCTACCGTAAAGGAATTATTTATTTTGGCAAATCCACAAATATGCGTCATCGAATACGAGACCATATAAATAGCTTGGAAGGTTTCAGCAACATTCAACATGTTCATCAACATTTTATTGATCATGGTGACGAAGATGCTCTCAAGTACTTCAAATTCGCGTTGATTGAACAAGTTGACGATGAAAGCAAATTGAAAGAAAGGGAGACATTTTATATGGACTCATTTAAGACGCGTGGATATTTTGGTTTAAACAATCCGTTGGAACAAAGTTTAGGTTGAATTGGAATTAAAACCAGCATCCAGCGCAACAACTTCGAGGAAGGTCCCGTTTACTCAATGCCCACCTCACTTAATGGATAGTCAGCCAAGGGAAAGAATTGTTGACGAATTTGTATTGATTGCACTGGCATTGAAGAATCATCAAACGATTCGTCAAAAACCAGATAGACTCAAGGAGCAAGCAACAATTGGAGAGTTGAATAAATTTTTTCAAATATATTTCAACGTGGAAAAAATATCTACTCGATTCACTACAATTAAACGTAGGCTAACCGAAATTGTCTCCGGTGTTTTTCATCCCAATAATAAAAAAAAATCAAATTGATCCTCCCCCACAAGCTGAATGGTTCCTTGGTGAACTTGCGGATAACAACTGGGTTATCAGACTTAATTCAGGAGTTAGACATTAGACAAACAATAGAAGATGCCATTTCAAGCAAACACTGTAACATTCAAAATGTCTTGGAAAATCCCGATCACTTTACTGCCTTAATGTCAGGTTCATTAATACAACCAACTAAAGATTTTAACGAATATATATTCGTTGCATTAGCAATTAAGAACCATCCAACAATTCGTGACAATCCTGTGAGAAACAAAGAGGAGATAATAAGGAGAGAATTTTTATCCTTCATGGATGTCTACATTGAACAAGACGATATTACTCGTCCTGAGTCAACTTGGATGTATACTTTATCAAATGCTGCCAAATCATCTCAATTCGAACCGACCAGCAAACTATTTACTACTTGGTTTGACAGGAGGCAAGGAACCAAGGATTTCATAATTTTTTTTAAAATCCGAAATGAAAGAAGATATTGAATCTGCCATTTCTAGTGCAAGAAATGATATAGGTCACTACATGAAAAACCCCAGCTTATTAGACAAAATGATCTCCGGGAAATTGTACTTGGATTCTGATTTCCCATGTCCCCCTCCAACTAAAAAATCGCGAAGACCAATTTAACAGTACGTCCAAACTATCCAAATTGTTTTCCTTCGTTCCAATTGTTTCCGAAGAGGCTACACAAATTATAATCAGTGATCCAAAGTCCAATGAGTGGGAAAAGTACTAAGGAAAACTAGATAATAGAACTTAGGAATTTCTTTTCCCATTCCTTCTATCGTTCGATTCGCTAATTTATCTTTTCTATTCTTTGACTAGGTCCGATTCTTTGCGCTACGAATATGATGACCATTATTTTCTAACTGATCCGAAAGAATTCATTTTTGAATTCTTCCCTCAACAATCTGAATGGCAGTTACTGAAACGACCGACAACTTTGAAAGAGTTTGAAGAACTCCCATTTGTGAGGAGTTTATTTTTTAGATACGGGTTAGATTTCCCAGCTGGGCAAACGAGTGAAGGAGTTTATAACAGTCACGGAGAAATAATTTCACATTGTAAAGCTGTCATGTCGACACATTCTTCTGGTAAGACCGCAAATTCAAGAAAGATTATGTTAGTTTATTTCATGACTTATTTTTAATATGTAATACCCAACTAGGTGCTGCGACCGTCCGAATAAGAATGCCTTCCCAAATGGAGTCATGTTTAATTTTTCATTACAATTTGAAATTATACGATTCTGAGGCGGATGTATACGATGGAGTTAGTCTGAAACGATTCGTCATGCAAAGTGTGTCCCCACCGGTCGTCTCATTTCGAGTTCATGCGCCATCGGCTGGAGCATTTCTTTTAGACATTTTCGCCAATGCTGTAACACCAAGGGAATATCTTACAGGAGAACCAATGAAATTTAAATCCGTCTGCAAGGTGAGAAATATTCTGCCGAATGCCTGTGCTAATTTTATTATATTAATCTCCGTTCATGTACAAGACACCAGAGCAGGGTAAAACGTTCGTGATATCTAATCACATCGTCAAGAAAATAAATGCTTCGTTAGCAGTTGGAAATATTTTCTGAATTTACTCGTTAAATTGGTATCTTCTTAGTGTTCTTAGGGAAGTTTCAGTAGAGTAATGAAGTCGAAGTCAGTGTGCCAGAGGAATTGTCGCCGTAAATCTGTGCCGGTCGAATCGAAATATGAAATAGAATTCCTAATGAATTTTTAAAAAGCAAGTAAATTTTGGAGAATTATGATATTCTAAATTTTGACTGCAGGTGAAAATCGAGTGTGCAAATTTGTCCACGGTGATGGTGCCACTACCTGATTGTGCGTCCGGAGAATGGGGTCCAGCCAAAGCGACAAGGCTGTTCGGTCTTGTCCCAATTTCACATCCGGATCCTCTTGTATTTGCTGGAAGAGAACTTACCGTCGATTTCCGAATGTCCAGGCCCTTAACCGATTTTATGGCAACATTGCATAAAAATGGCTCCGAAGAGAAAAAATTGGCCAAGTAATAATTTTTATTAATCGCTTATTGAACGTTCTTTTACGATCACGTTCGGGGCAAAAAAATTGCCAAAACTTACAGGGGTAGTAGGATATAAGCCAGATCCCCACGAGATTTAGGTTCAAAAATGGCACCACTTTTTACAAAATATAATTCGTTTTAAAATTCTTAGGTACACGAGCCAGTCAGTCAGAAATGATGAGGTCACGTTCACAATAACATTCCCAGAAGAAGGGCAGTACGGGCTGGATATTTATACCCGTGAAATCGACAGCAATGACATGACTTCATCCGGTTCAAGTGGGAAACAACTTCTAACACATTGCTGCAAATACCTGATCAACTCTTCCAAAAAGAATATTGCATAAAATTTCTATATTATTGCCTCAAAAGGAACAGATTGCACAAAATTTAGCACATTACCTAATATAAATTCATATACCTCAATTAGTTGTGTCTCTCTCTTATGATAATTTTCTGGTTCAATGAGATTTTATCGAAATTTTACACAAAACTTCGCCTGATCTCAAAGAAATGGATTGCAAGGTCAACTATAGTGATGACCCCTGGAAATTATACTATACAGTTAACCTTTACGACCATTGTCTTTGACGTCAAAGCCCAGCTCTGTTAAAATTTTTTGGCTAATTTCCTTCGAACATTAAAACCCATAAGAGGAGCAACAATTTTTAAGTTCTTGTGTGAATGAACCAGACGGTTGAATTAACTTAAAGAGATTTTATGAAAAAATGACTCGGTAAACTAGAATTCCAAACATTAAGTCGTACTTTGTACCTTTTACAAATGCTTTTTAAGATTTCAACTAAATGTCTGGTCAAGGCTTTAATTTAATAGTAACCAACAGAATAGACCGGAATACTCCGTTTGTTAAATGTTATTTCATATTATTTGATCGCACTAGAATTATTTGTTTGGATATTTTCGTGTGTCTATGTTGGAAATATGAATGAGTACCCTATTTAATGAACAAATTAATGAACAAATCCAATCCAACCAAAAAGTCTGCAATAATAATTATTACAATAAATTTTAATAGAAATATACAGATAATAAAAATATACGGCGAGGCTGAATTACTGTGAACGCTCATTTTTATTACGTATAGGTGATGCCCACATAATTAGCCGTTGACCTTCGTCTTACGAAATGGTTTCATTTTCATTGGCGTTCATAGCATTCTAAAATTTGTTTAGAAGAAATCATCCGGGATCAAACCCCATTAATTCGAAATATTTTTATTTCCTAGTGTAGTTTTTAAATACTTAACTCAAGACAAGATTCTTCCTTAAAATATGCCTTATATAATTTAATCTGTATTTATTTCTCGCATTCTTATACCAATTTTATTCGTTGGAATATCAAACGGTGGATAATTCAAAATATTTCAACAGAACTGAACAAAGACTTGAATTTTATAATTCCGTTTGCTTCAACATGACATGTTCATGCAATCACCAATCTTCTTTGTACCCCATGGATTCTTCTCTAGGAAGCGATCGTGTATCTGGAGCGCTTATTCTCTTTTTTTTCGGAACATCTAAATTAATCGAAAAATAATTGTCTGGTTAGTTTTTGCTGTTTGGAAATAAATTTCTGACATGTCAGTATGCTTATTGAGTGTCTTACTACCAGACACCCAATGTTTCATTTACATAAACGAACGTATGTCGAATTTGAATTATAACGTATCATCAATTCAAGACAACCATCTTTGTTCATTGTACACTAAGACAGGGGACTGATTTAAGATTCCGCAGCATTTCTAAAAAGTATTTGATAATAGTATTAATTATAATTTTGAATTAACAAAACTCACTAGTGTCACTAAAGGATACTTCTCGGTATGGATTCTTGGGAGGACGATCGTTCTCCTTGTCACGATTTCGTCTCCGACGAATGTCATCCGCGTCTTCATCTGTAAGCGCATTCCTCCGTTGGCGAAAAGGCCTTGGTGGTTCATCATTGTTCTTCATTTTGTTCCGTTCATCCGGGTCGTAGAGTTTTGTTATTATCAAAGCCAATAAGACGATGGCAATTAGGATTGCCAGGATTATGACAGTTCCAACTATCACTCCAACGCTCCCAGACTCTTTGAAAGATCTCAAGAAAGCTCTCGGCAATTTTGCAAAGCAACCCTGTGCAGAATAATAATAAAATAACCGTTCTATTTAATCGTACTTGGTATAATCCATATCTCATTAAGGCGCTTATTTGTGGGTTCCGGTCAAAATCCAATAATTGTAAGGTTTCATTTTTCTATGATAACTTTTGTCTGTAATGATGTGTGCCCCACGATTTCATATCTCCAAGTATAAACTGAAAATCTGACATTCGTGTCAAAGGCATTTCAGAAATATGTTAATAATTTTGAAGGTGTTCATGCGGTCAAAAAATGTAGCTTGAATGAATACCTACTACCTAAATCGCACTTACGAGAGACATTTATTTCGAAACTGAACAAGTGCTTCCGTTTTCGGACTTCTTATAGAAAACTTTAAATAGCACAGACATTGAATATTTGAAGAGGATAACAGTATAGTAGTTGTAATTTAATAATTTTGTGTGCACCTTCTGATTGACTACGGGATTATTATTTTATACGAACACCCAGAATAGAAGCATGAGAGTGAAAAGTTATAACTTTGCAGTTTTGCAGAAATATTTTGAACCTCGCCTAATCTTGATTTTAAGTAATTTTTACCATTTGGAAAACCATATCTTGAAGTTCGTGGTGCTCACTGAATGGATGCATGTAAGGTCCTAGTAATTTCTCCCCACATTCAGCATATCTGAAATCATCATTGCAACAACTGTACGGTAAACTGTGGTGTTTATTTCCAATTGTTGTGTTTATCCACTCATCCCAAATCTCAGTTCCGCAACATTTTCCCTAAAACGACAAATCAAAAATATTCTATTACTACAGAGAATTGTTTTGATTAATTTATATCGCCTTACGTTTACTGTAAAACATATGATATTCTTGCTCGACGTTTTCTAATATAGATTAGGGAAGTTATCTATCGTATTACAAAAATTGGAAGATAATAACAGCTAATCCTTCCTGAGAATTAACACATGTCCCGGACACCATTTCAAGTTTTACTATACAATTGATTATACTAATTTGACTTTGGGCCCTTACGCGTAATTGAATATGATCCCAATAAACTTTCGGGTCAAGTGGGTAAATTCCGATTGAATGAGCATCGTCAACCTCGTAGCCATTCATTGACGCTTTAACCTTTCTCATAAATATCGGCAATGCATCTGGCCAAAAGTACAAACAAACTCCCCAAGCCAAGTCAACGATGAGAATAATGATGGCACAGACGATGTACTGCAATTTAAGACGGGATGAACTTTAGATAAACGCTTTAGAATTCTATTTATAGAATTCTCCAGTCATGTTGGAATTTCTTAAAATGATTTCACCGGAAATTTGCTGAATTCTCGTAAGTGTGACATGCAAGGAACATATAGAAAATGATTACTTATAGAAGATGAATTCGCGGATCTGTGAGTTTAAATAGCAGTAAAAATATAGCCTATATGTTACATTACATTTTCGCATGTTTTTCCACTATTGACTTTCCGGGAAACTAATTCTTAAGATTCGGATTCATATTAAAAGTTCTAACTTTTCTAGGCACCGAGATAGCCAAAACCGGCCGAAATTAACTTCGAAATGACATTAAGTTTCGTAAATTATATGCCTACAATGATAATTGCAATTGGATTCGCTCCCGTTCCAGTGAAACACCCGATACTGGCCACGATCACAAGAAGCAATCCATATTCAACAAACAGAATGACAGGTGTAGTGGCCATAAAGTCCATATTCTTGAAGGGAAACAGAACTGTGTTCGTGCTGAAGCCAATTATGAATCCTCCAAAGATGGCTAGATTTCCAATAACCTTAAAAATGGTTTAAATAAATAATAATAATTTCGAAAGTCTTGTGTTGGACGATTTCACGCGAATCTAACCCAAGTAAAAGCGTTCAGGATGAAATGAATAATTCTGAGGGTGTGTCCCAAACAATTCCAACGCTTTTGATCCTTTTCAGAAACATTTTTGGCTTCCCATTTTCTCGGTTCTCGTTTTGGCTTTACTGCTGTACTGTCTTTCCGATTCATGATGAGAATCAAATTTTCTAATTGCAATTACGTATTGGGAAAGGTTGAAGTATTTTTACAAATACCTGCAAGTGGGATTTTTCACTTGTACTCGTGCTCGAGTAATTAAATGTCATTTTGTTGTGATTGTTTGAGACAACACCGGATGCCTGGATAGTTGGACCGTTGTCTGGTCACCTTCAAAGGATAGCTGTGTGGGAGCCCTTAATTCACATGGTTTTGATGAACATACATGAATTCAAAAATTCAAAATGGTTCTTGGCGAGAAACCTTCGTTATAGAAATTGGTATGGAGTGTGATTAATTAATTTTCGTCGAACGCCAAGAAACAATGACTCAATCGATCTAATTGGCAAATGTCGAATCGACAGTAAGAGAGCAAGTACATCATTTACAAGTACCCCGGTGATTAAAGCAAGTTGTTGGCAAGAATTTGCAAAATATTATTAAAAATAATTCGGAAACCCGTTCAGACCTGGCAAAAAGGAGTGAATACTTATAGGAACAAATAGACGACAAAGTGTATTTGATGTCCAGTTAGTAAATGCTCAAACTCGTACCTCAGTCGGAGGTATGCTCCTGAGACCTTGATTTTATTATTTTTTCATAACTAAACGCAGTTCCGAAGGAATAAATAAAATAAATAATTATTTTGAAATATATTAATATACTGACGATACATATTCGTTGAGTGTGCAGGCCATGGGGCATCGTCGCCAAGAGTACGATGTCTTTCAAGCTTATTCAAATCGGTTATTTGGAAGTTAATCCGAACAAGTTTTGGTTCTGACGATTTCCAGCACATCGTACTTGAATCGGACTTGGAAGCGAAGTCCGCCTTGGCTGGTATAAGCCATGTCAAGTTTTCGATTCTTTTTCGCATTAATCTTTCAAATATCAGTCCGTGTATGACAGTCCCGTTACAAACCGGACTAGTCCAGAGGAAACGATCCAGTACAACCGTACTGCAACAGATTATATCGTATCATCAGCTAATAACACTGCCGAAAGCAGATTTTCTAATTGTTAAACTTTGTTGAAAATTTTTCTGAAATCTTGAATTTCTTTCTCGTCACTACGATTCCAAATGAATAATTTTTAATCTTCCCAAAATACGCAACTAACTATATCAGATAATTTGACGCTATTGATAAGAAGATTCCAATTTAAGATTTACGGATGTAGGACTTAAACGTGAATACGAAAAATCCTTGCGGTATTACCTGAAAATATTTTAAGAATTTTGCAAAGTATAATTAGTTTGGTTCTTTTAACCTTAACATTTAGTTCATTTGTTCTCCGGACACGCAATACTAAGGTAAATATTTATCTGGACGTCATAGGACTCTCAGAAGTCATAAAATCAAAAAAACTACAGAAACTCATCAAGTGCAATTTATTCCACACGTGTACATAATTGGATTCAACAATGAATGCAATGAACATTAACAAAAAATATTCTTGGAAATCAAAACAAGGAATCGACTATACTCAGGAAGAGTCAACAAATCCTAAGACTTCTATTGTGTATGTAAATATTACAAGGGAATGGAAAATAACTTTTGATAAACAATAACAATTTCGTAGCATGTATGGAAAATGTGAATGAACGTCATTAACCCTAACCCTCTTACATTTCCATGTGTCGCAATAATTGCGATGCACTGATATCCTTATTTTGCACGAGTCAAAACCAATTTGTTGAACCAGTTTAACCTGGAAAATAACTGTACATTGTACAATAGAAAAAATTACATTTTTTTTAGTAATTAAACTTAATCAGCATTTTAATACACAAGAAAGTGACCGTCAAACCTTCATATTCATACAGATTTTTTTTATGAATTGCCGTAACTGCGTATATAGCTTCACCATACATAATGTCCACACGCGACGGCACCTGCTAATCTGAGCTAAAGCTGATTAGAATTAACAGGAATTCTGAATGTCATTCATGACGCCATCAAATCAATCATCAATGTCAAATGTCAACTGGTTGGGGAAAAACAAATGCATCATAAAACTGATAACGTCATGTATTTGATCAATAAATTTCATCACATCATTGAACCATTACATCATCCACATCCGTCAAATAATCTACGTCTCTAATTATAACCAACTGGAAGTATATAAATATGCACAAAATGAACACGTCATTATATTTTTTCATACAGATTTATTTTTTTGCTCTTTGCCTTGTGACTTGTCTGTTATCATGCAACACATGTAGCAGGGTCAGGGTGTATCGACATTTGATACTGTTAACTGAGATTACCGCGACAATTTCTGCAACTGCTCTTTCCTTAGAATCAAATCGGATTCAGAATACACAAACAAAAAATTAAAATTAACTGCCGCTACTTTGTGAGTGACTAGACATTTACATCTTATTGTGTCTAGACGGATATTTTTTGACTTTTTCTGTCATGTTTTTGTCTCCAAGTGTGGATGATGGAATTATGTCGTGGTCAACGTAAACTTGTACGTCGTAATATTTTGGTTTCATTGCTGCAGTCAGAAAAGGTGAAGGTTTTCCAAAGTCAATGACATCTACAATTCGTATTGAATTTAATGCAGCAATTCCATTGTAGCCATCTTACAATTAACGCTTTTTAGTAATTTATCATAGGCGGGCCAGACGATAATACAGTTGCGAAAGCATATTGAATCGTCCGTAAAATAATCTCTTCCAACTAAATATGATGAACCATTTATTTACAGTCCAAAATGTGTGTGAAATTTGGTTTTATTGTAAATGTAGCGCGAGTTGGGTGGTATTATTTCCCAAAACGGTTTAAACTTGAAATTCGAATGTGAAGACATTTCTGATACAATTGGAAATGTTAAATTAGCCGTTGCTATTTCCAATTTTCTTTTTACAATATTATCCTCCAAATGAATTACAGTGCTTAAGGATAACTCTGGGAGCATTTTCTTACATACTCAAATGTGAGCAAATTTTAGTGGACGATAGCAGATAATTTTAAAGAAATGAGATGCAGTATTTACAGCAAATGTTAATTATGTTATCATAATATGACAACATATATATAACTAATTCAGTGAGATGATAAATGAAAAACTTTAGAAAATTTCTGTCAATAGTTGCTGGGAATTTTTTGGTAGATAGAAATCGAGAGGAATTATAAATATGACAATTTCAATCCGTCCTACAAATATTAGAACCAACGTTCTTTGAAAGGCCAAAATAGATGCAAAATTGAAACTTCTTGCTGAAATGTATTTTTGAAATCAAAATCCGAAATTTAACTTCAAAATCAAAATTACGCAGATGAATGCAACCACAAGATAAGAGTCGTTGCAAGTTGTGTCTAAAAAATTCAAACTTCTTTCAGTTTTGAACGGAATAATGACAAGTATGATCCTATATGTATGTGTCATCCTTAAATGAACTGGTAAGTTAGGTTGTGGTCCTATTAAGAGTTAACACAACGGATTTGAATACAATGCCATGGAGTAATTCATGCATGCATAATTATTTATAAATAATGCAGATACTACGAACTGTCTAAACGTCTAAACTGTCTTGTGTCTGCTCTGTGCCGGCATATCAGTTCACTGCTAGTATAACCACTGTTTATAAATACTGGCTAGTAAGTAGTAATATTATGATTGTACTGTATTTATGACTAACAAAAATAATAATTAAAATTCTATCTACTCTCTACTCCCACAAAAATCCCTCAAGCATTTCATGTGTGGCAGGCTCACAAGGAATCCTTTTCATATGTAAATTATATTATAGAGTTCAGAATTTGGACTGGATTGGATTTGATACGTATGTAATGATATTTAAATCATCAACAGTAAATCAAATCTGGATTAGTAATGTCAAGTTTCGGCCGCGAATAAAAAGAGCGCACTATTCACCATGTTTTTATCCATCCTCGTGGTACCGGACTTTCCTACCCATTAGTGCAGTTGACCGATTTTCAACTCTTAATGATGAAATGTTTCAGACATTTCTAGCGTGAATCTGTTTCCTGACGTTAAGTCGAGCATTACACGTTTTCATGTTCATATATAACCACTCGGGTTCGATTTCAAAAGATATTTACTATTTCAAAATTTCGGTTTTTCGGTGTTTCATGTGAAATCTACAAAATTGGATCCCCCGACATTCGCGATCAGGACACTGGAAATGACTTGATTTTGAAAACCTGATATGAGTTTTACATGTGAAAAGGGTTCCTTATGAGACAGGATCAGGATCTATAATGTAGTAAGAAAAACAATAGGATGTGGCAAAATAAAATGGGACAAGCATATAGACAAGGAGTGCAGAATCAAAATGGACTTGTAGTATAAAAGTATGAGTCACTCTCCCCTCCAAGCCAATAATGTCTCATTTCCCTAGAAAAAGTGATGACGAATTGCACAAAAATTGCGTCAATCTTTAATCATTCGCATTCGCATATGGCAAGGCACGGGACGGCGCTCTCGGTTCCCCTTCCAGATTTTTGGCTTCAGGCAAATTCAATCTTCTTGCCATTTTCCTTTTCCCTTCTTCGCGTTCGTTGCCAAATCCTAAATCCAGACCTCCCTTGTTGATCTCGGAAATCCAGAATAACACGTGTTACCGGCATGGAGTTCATGCACTTTCAGAATTCGCAGTTTCGATTTTAGCAATTAATGTTTTAGCACTTGGTGGTAGAATTTGCAAACCTACACGTTGGATAGCTTCTTATTAGTTTAACTCGTTAGAGTAGAATCAAATCATTATGTAAATATTTACATTTTTAACGAGGTTGGTTGCATTTGCTTTAAGAACGGGTTTCACCAGTATACAGTGTATATCGTTTTTTATTGTGCAATCCAATTTACAGAATATTAAAAATAAAAATACTTCTCCGCTTGACATAATGTGGTGATTCCTTTACATAATTCTTCCACTACTATGGCATTCCGCTTAGGCCAAATTAATAGCAATTAAAAAAATACTCGATAGTGTTTGACCATAAACGATGAATGTAAATTGTATTTTATTTTAAACCAATATTATAGTATAGAAATACATAAAGCCCTAAAATGTAACTGGACTTCAACATATTAGCAACTGTGTCTAATAGAACGCATAATACTGTGGGGTCATGAAAAAATAGTAAACACGATGAGCACAATCAACACCACCCACCGCCGTGGAAATTGAATCATCACCTTGAGATCACCAAAATCAATACACGCACGCTTTTGCCTGAAAGAAAAAAGCAAATGTTTAATAATAACTGTCAACTGACTACAACAGATACCTGAATGGAAACTAAACTATACATTTATAAAATAGATTAATTTTAGTTCGAATTGAATGATGTCACACATGCGGTTCTGACGGAGTAAGGATTAAAACGAGAAATCAATTGTTGTTCAGGGTAGTCTAATTATAATTTGAAAAAATGGAGATGAATCTACTTACAAAATTGTGTTTTAATTAATTAGTGGAATCATGATTCTAAAATAATGCTGCAAATAAATGTAGGTCTACGGAAACAGGATATTATGAATGACGAGCACGCGCTCCGTACCAGAAACCTGGAACCGAATCAGATTTCGCAAGTTATTACAGAAGTGGATTTCTGAATAAATACATTAGTATTTGATTCTATGTATTTACCAGTATTTGCAACCGCATAGCATGCACACATTTTTCTATAATTTCATAAATACGAATCAGAGCAATTTCTGGGGAAATGCTAAATCAGGAAACTTGTACAAACGAATGGACGTCAGAATTCATGTAATTATAAGTACGAATCGCAGCCGCAATTCCAATAAACTTAGATGACAAAATGTCATGCCGATGAGACATTAAAATATTTATCCTCAAATATAATTTTAAATATAAAGATGTATATTGTGATTATTATTTAGCTTGAGTTTAAAGACATTCGACTCATTAAGTGCTTGGATGATAATTATTTTTATTGTAGCGAATTAACCTCTTAACACACGGACTGTGTGACGATCCGTCGTGCGGTAGTTACTCTTTGGTACATCTTTAAGCGACAATTAACCCAAGTTTCTTATGAGGTTACGCACTGCGTCAGTCGGTATTAGGATATTGCAAGTGGTAGCAGTACCTCCTTATCATTTCGCTATATATGGCGGGTTACATTCCCTCAGACTGACAATAAAATTCGTCGTTGGTTCAAATAAGTTTTATTCTACTGTCTATCGTTTAATCCAGCAACTAGGGGTACCTTCCCTACACAAGTTACTACTAGGTTTTTTCATTCAGCCAAAATTTTCAAAACTATAAGTGGACCTTTAAACAGAAAGCAACCTACCAGACGATACGAGTACGACTTTCACAAGTTTTCTCTTTAACTTTACGAGGTTTTGAATAACCATAAATTGCATATACCGCGCTGCGAAGACGGTGAAAGCAAAACCAATTTGCAATGAGCAGATTTTACGAAAATTGAAAATGTGGAAATTACAAGATGCTATTGGTAGCGAAAGTGTTCGGACTATAAGTAAAAGCCGTTCAAGATTATCGTATTTTTGAATTCACAACGAAAATAAATCTAGGTATCTAAAATCTTAATTTGAAATTGGAATAACACATCCCTTGGTAAGCTCACTGACTGCGGACGACCTGAAAATTCAAATCCCTAACCATAACCTACCTGTTTCCGAAACATGGATGAATGAATCATATTATTTCTTGTGTTTCTTCGTCAAAGATCAAGAATCAAATCCGATTAATTTAATTCGCAGACTGACAAAATTATCGTATATGGACATACTTTACGCAGAAAAGCCTAAGATTTGTGGGATATCTGGAATAATTCAACTGCTTATTTTCCTCATTCAAAACTGATGTCCGTCAAGCGTCAAGTTCAGCTACAAACTCTCCAACGAATGTTTTTCTGGGATGTCGGTATTAAGACGAAGTGTAGTGTCTTACAGAAAGCCGCGGGCTAAAATCCACCAGGTATCAGCTCCTGGGTTCAATTCCTGCTCGGTCTGTTTCCTAATTCCCTATGCTATAGATATTCTCATGGTACTGGGTCCTGGTACCCAGAGTATAATTATCTCGACGATGGGGCCTCTAGAGTGACTTCTCTAGAGAAGAGTCACCTCGTCGATATCAAATCTGACCTACGAACCAAGAATCTTAACAACCATCTATATAATGCAGTTTATTAAATTTATTTAATACTCTAAGAGAGAAATATTAAAAATTATTACT
>JAQFYE010002687.1:0-17298 GCA_034694305.1 Protaphorura glebata
TTATATATTATTATATTTATTATATTTATATATATATATATATATATATATATTTATATATCATATGGCTACAAATTTACACTAATATTTATTTCCTTCGTCCAACTTTCTTGTGAATATCCATGTTGCCGTTCATTTCTTGGGTTTTCGAAGTTGTGGTTACCGTCTCTCATTTCTTGTATATAAATTCTACTGAACTTAATAGACCAAATATTTTATACCAGTGTCATCCTTTATGGCATGCTTCTTTCAGCAAAAGCATATTAAATGATTTATTTCATTTCTGAAACATGCGATCGGTCAAGGTTGCAATGGCGTCATTCATATTTACACTAAGGAATAGGGCATAACAAACATGAACAAACTGCGCTGAATTAACTAGGGCTGGAATTAGGTAAACAAACAAGGACATACCTAGTCAATTTTCAAGGTTTGAACTGTGAAGTCATTAAATTTGTTTCCTTTTAAAATATCGCTATCTGCAAAACTGAAGGTAAGTATGATTTCGGCGGAAACATTGAGACACTGCTCACTGCCAATTGCAGTGGGTACATTTTTAATGTGTCTCCCATTCAAATGGAATTCCACCAAATCGTCTGTCGAGCTGAATGTCACAAAGAAATATTATTGCGTCACAATTTTTAACCTCGCTATTACAACTATTTCAATCCCATATCTCATTGTTCAACTGCTCCGAAACAATCCAAATTTGGCCGATGTGAGTTTCTCGCTCAATTGCCTTGCGATTACATCTCGATTACATCAGTATTCCTTCAATTCAATTTGCTGCGTCATTTTCAAGAGTTGCAAACATTCTACAATATGATAATTTGTTTTGCAAGGACGAGCTGGCTAACGGGTAAGCCGTGATGTAAAACAAATTACAAAACCTATGGTCAAAATTTCACTTGGACTCTGGAGAAGACGCCAATACTAAGAGAGGAATGTCAGAGCAAAACTCTGAAATTCATAGCACTAAACCCTAACGCGATTTGGCACACCTTTAATGGTCTTCGTCGTGGATTCTCAATATGGTCTACAAGTCTAAAAAACAAATATTTTGTTCAGGTGGCGTACAAGAGCAGAAGGACGGTCTGGAGAAGATTCTAATTAATCATAATGTTGGTTGAAAGCAACTTCTCCGCATTTGCATATTTCAATTTTGGGGATATAAAATGGACAATAGCGTATGCAGTCATTACCAACTACATCCTTGCAGTCAGCTAAGTATTATTTCGCTATTTACTAAAAACACTCTGGTAAGTATTTCAATCATCACAAGATACACGAGGGTAAATTAATAAGTTCTGTCGTTTCAAAAGTTACAATTTCTTATAAATACGTACGCAAAGATACCAAGCTACAAGATTTATTAATCTGCGCTTGTAAATTGTAAAGAAGTGTTCGACATGGCCATACAGAGCCAATGTGGGGAATCATCGTAGATTATGTATATACAGGGTGCCCACAAAAATAGCGCACAATTGTTTGTCTTAATTTTGTTGTTGGGCAGTTTTATACAATTGTCTGTAATGCAATTCTTTGTAACTACGCCAAAATTAAGACAAACAATGGTGCACTTTTTTGTGGAGACCCTGTATATGGCGTAAATATAACCCAGATATTTTCTTAAGGTGGACCGAATTTCATACTTCAAAGAATGAAAGAAAGTTCTACCAGACCCATCAAGTCTTAAATCGGCACGCAGTTGAGGTCACCAGATTCTGGTTGGCTTTCATCGTTATAGTCACTAGCTTGGCCATGATGGCTTCTTTCTTTGTCTTGGTCAAATACTTCAAAATTACCAACCCAATCATGATTCAGCTGTGTGCATCCGTAGGATTTACAGTCCTGTTTAACCAGAAGCTCTTTTTCCAGCTATCAGGTCATCTAACTGAATATTTCATGGAGTACACCACATCTTTCCTCAGGAATGTAAACTCGTTGAGCAAGGAGAATAAATATTTCTTTAAATCTTGTGTACATTGAAGGGTTCCTGTCTTTTAGATTCTCAAACGAGTACTTTACAAAATGTGTAATTTCGATTGTACTGAAGACAGTGCTCGATATGTTGTTAGAAATTGGAAAGTAGGTATAATAGAATTTACAATTTATTTCAGCGCCAAGAAAACTGAAACTGGCGTCAAAATTTCTTAGCAGTTTAACTTGGCAGATTAACTCAACCATAGCCATGCTATTTTGGTCTAAATAATTACGGGGAGTTCCAAATGAATGTACCCGGTTTCGAAAATTCGTAGTTTCCAAAATATGGACTATCTTTTAAAAAATATATTCCGATTGAAATTTCGAAAGGACTTGTGTTTTTTACGATTTTGACATTTTAAGGGTATTTTCGCTATAGTGGCCACAATCCCGGAAACTTACGAAGTTATTAGTATACGATATCTCGAAGGTTTGAAACTGAACTCCACTGTTCGTTGGTATTTCATTTCAAATGTTACCTATATCTAAAAAAATCAGTTTTAAAATTTTATTTTTCAAAGTTCAGAAGCTCAGATTCTAAAGATTTTTTTTATTTAGAGATTTTACACTTTCGAAATGTCGAATACTAATAACGTTGTTAGGCCCGAGGAGTGTAAAAATAAGAGTGACTGTTATAGCGAGAATATAGCCTTAACTAAACGAGAAATGTAGAAATTGAAAAAAAAAGTCCTTACAAAATTTCAATAGAAATATTTTTTTGAAAATGTAGTCCATCTATTGAAAACTACGAATTTTTTAACCCGGGTAAATTCATTTGGAAGACCCAGAATTTCCTAGTCAAGTTATGTACATATATTTGACCCAATTGTTTTGTTGTATGGACATTTCTTTCCGGACACAATAAAACCATACTCCTTATGTATTCTACTTCAATTAATATTTAAATATTTGTTTCGATAGTGTGATTTGTGTTAAAACTACAATGCAGCCAGTATTGGAATCGTTATAATATCGACTTCTTGATTACTACTGATATTTCTCAGTTATCTCATTCGGTTAGAAGATGGGTTGCAATTCTCACGTCAGAACTATCTGCTAAAATACTTCTAGATTTAACTGAATGCCAGTCTTCATTATACGACTTTGAACAATGGGAAGGAAAAACTCAACGACGTAAGGGACGTTGTAAACTATTTCACACTTTCTTAACTTCCAACTGCAGGCATAAAATTTCAATTAATACTTTGAACCAGACTTCGGCCTTCCTGTAGATGAGAAACTCCACGCGTCTAAATTAAACCTAATGAATTAATTTAAAAATTAGCAAGCGTTGATAGAAAAATGCTTTCTAGAAAGACTGCTTTTCCTTTGAGATTTTAGTATTATACTTTTACTTTAGACTTTCTTCACCACCTACCTTCTCTCTTCCACTCACACTACAAATATTGTACATTTGCCAAGTTCCGTTCATAATGAGGTGACTCGGTATAATTAAATTATTCTCAGAGAATTACAACGTAGACTACTAAAGTGTAATTTCTTTATGCCAATTCGTAGTAGGAATGTTTATTTGACTGATTTCAAACACTTCAACAAAATGACAGCAATGGCTTTGTAAATACTGATTATACAGTACACGCATCTAAAAGGTAAAAATAAACATGTAAAAGACACAATACATTTTCTAAACAAGATGTTACGGATGTCTTTCCTTCTTACAAATATGTATATACTCTAATTTTTTACTTCCGACGACACTTAATTACAAAACGGCTAAGAAAATCCTTTATAAAAACACTAAGATTGAGAAAATCGAACAGAAAGCCTTTCTTGGAGCTTGTGCAACAATTAACTACAAAAACTTGACAAAATTTATTTACTATTAATTCCTTGTGCATTTCGGACATCCAATCATCCCCAAGCGTTGATTCCATATAAGGAAAGCTAAATGAATTTGTGGAGGGGTTTAGTCAACAAACATAAATTGTAGGAAATGTTATTCCTAATGGAATGTCTATAACATACTCTCACGACAATTATTCCCATTTAATTTTCGACTCAGACTATCCTGTCCCCACAACTTTCCAGACTCTAATTTTCTCACAACTCTTACAATGGAAGAGCTACAATCTGAACTAGTTGACGTTGAATTTGCAATCAACGTATTATTGTTGATCCCACTTCCTCCAGTCGTTAATGTTAAAAAAGTACCATTTCGATGAAACACGTACCGTTTTCGTGTCTCTCCACAACAAATGAGTCTCTTGAATCCATTTCTAAATTTACTAGACATGATATTATAGAGAATTGGATTGAGGGCGGAGTTGATGTAAGTCATGAGCCGAGAAAAGTATAAAATAGAATAGTAAGTCTCATTCGAGCTGAAGTCAATATCTTTGAGGAGAACGACCATCGTCAACAGTCGAAATGGTAGCAAGCAAAGGAAGAAAGTAAAAACGACAGTCCCCAACATCATGACGACTTGTCTTCTGGCTTGAAGATTAGAATTCTTCGCATTCAAATCTGATCTGTCCATGGTCAGATTTTTTGCGATTTGATGGAATGTGACACCCAGGATGATGAGAGGAAGAAGAAAAAACAAAATGATGGTTGAAATTGTGTATATGTCTGGCCAAAAACTTCCGGCTTCCACGAGACAGCGCGGTTGAATAGTATTTTGAACGTAGTCAAATCCGTAATGAGTCATTGGAATCATTGGGCTGGAAATATTAAAAAAATATATATAATTTCTGCAATTATTTAAAAATTATAAGCAGAATCTTCAATTAGATACCAACCTTGTGATGACCACAGCGGCGATCCAGACAAAGACGCAAATATAAACAGCCCGTTGCTTCGTGCACACATACAGTACTTTGAGCGGCGAGCAAATAGCGTAATATCGCTCGAAACTGATAGCCAAGATTGTGAGTACAGATGCATGACAGACCAGGAGTTCCAGGAATGGGATAACTTTGCCTGGCAAATTATATTATGTTAGATCATACCGAGGTTATAATATTTAGGCGTCCACGTGTCACGTGATATCTTAACAAGTTCGGCGTGATATTTAAGTTCCTGCCCTTACAAAAGAAATCTCTAGAGTGTGATCCATTAATTTCGAAAGTCAAAATTTGAGTGCAGAAAGTTTATAAAGAAAGTTGATAGTTCAAAATATTCCTTAGGGTAATTTAAAGTATTTTGTACACTACATGCATGCACTTCACGAAAGGTCAACATCTTGACAGGTTTCCTATAAGTCAGATCTTTTCCTTTCAGTCCAAGATTATTTTGAAAAGTAATACTTACACAGAGTTTCCCCAAGCACCCATGTATCCGGATGGTAGAAAACTTCTAAAAGAGCTGTCGGTGTCACAACCAGAAGAACTAAAAGATCAGCTACGCTCAGATTGACTAGGAATATATTTGTAGATGTTTTCATATCTCTGGAATTAAAAATAATTAAGTAAAAAATTGTAATAAATGATATCGGAGTATTTGTCACTGTTGTAGTCATTTAAAATTCTTCAGTACAAATCCACGCTTTTAGGTTTACAATATCTTGGATTCAATGCCTCATATATTTCACCAAGTACCGTACCGAACAAACAATTAGCCATACAGAATGTATACGAGAAATTGAGTCGAGCAGTAATTGAACCCCAGAACTGATGTTACACTGTACCGTGCACCCAAATAAAAAATTAAATTTACGTACCTGGAACAACTGATGACCATTGTGACCAGAATATTTCCAATTGTGCCGACGGCCAGGATTACAGAGACCAGTACGCCAACAGTGATTCGTATGTACATTGGGATATTCTCTAATTCCATCGGATCATATGAGTATGAGTGCACCAAGGAATTATTTACTTCATGAGATTCCATGTCGCTGAAGATTCTGGAAAATTTGGGAACCAAATAAAATAAGTTGTTCTGTTAAGGCTATTGGAAAAATATGTTGAGTTATTCTAGAAACATGGACCTAACATTATGTGCAGGGCGATACGATGCTTGGTTTTAAGTTTTATGTCGCAGTCAAGGCATCTTTTCGTATACACCCGGTACAATTCGTACCGGCTATGCTACTAGCAGGTTATGATTAAGAGCAATAAATTATTTTACAATAAAACTACTCAATTCATTTAGCATAGTGCTTCAGCTCGTTTCGCTGTTGGGTGAGGGTTTGATCTTTTGTACAGACATGGTGAAGTAATTATTTTAATGAGCTTTCTCTCCACTGGAGTTTCAGTTAGATAGATAAACAGACAATAGATTCTTGCATTCGGTAAAGCTTGTCAGGGTTAACTATTGTAAACAATCGGACAGGTAGATTATGTCTTGCTCGAAATGTCAGTCATGAGTACTGAATTCTGATGGTGAAAGCAAACATGGGTAACTTATTTGGATATGCATCCTCTTTAACAGTGCTTGACGTCAATGTGACATGTGACATTCGATGACTGAGTCAATAGTTCTGAATAGCTGAGGTTAGTCTCCCAAGGCTTAATTCGATTAAAGTCTGGGATAATACTCCTTGCTACAGATTTAATCCCCAGAATTTTCTGGGAACGTCTTTTCTGAGGAGGGTTAAGGATTCCCGCAAGCGGCACGTGCTGGCCCACGTAATCTCCTTACAACTTAAATATAATACTCTAATCCACGAGCATTAAAAGTGTCACAGGACAAAGCCCTGTAGGTAATTATTGCAGTGTTTCTAGTGCTTACTAGTTTTAATTCCTCCGCCTTACTCAAAGAACTAATGGCAAACAAATGCTACCATTCTCTCTCTTGGCAGTCTGGATTTATCCCATCTGGTTCATTTGTTGGGGAAAACCACAGACAGAAAACTGAGAAAACCAAAACCAGTGTAGATCATTGACCCCGGAGCTGAAAATGATCTTCAATTTAAGGAATCCGTCATACGATATTTGCAGCGCATTGAAGAATTTCAATAACAATAACTATAGAATAACTTTCATTTCGTTATTATGGAACGGAGGGTTATATTCGGTCGGTTGCAACCGACCGACCAGCAACCGCAACCTAGCAACCGGTTTCTAGGAAGAGATTTTTTTCCCTCGCCTACTACTAGGGGTACCGTTCTCTCAAATCTGTCAAAAGGAAATTATAGGTTTAAGGTTAGGCCGAAATGTTAGAACGTGTCTGGGGACTTCTTGAATGCAACCCCTTCACAATAGCTTTTTATTTTTATCATAATATTTTCAACATGGACAATATTTCCGAAAAGAACAATAATTCAACAAAAACTATGAATAAAATATCTAGACAAAATAGAAAAATTCAATAATTTCTGAAAATTTTTATTGAACTTATTTTATGTGTATATTTGGTTTACGACGCCACATTAACTTTATATACATTTACTATTACATTGCACAAAAACGAAAATACTCATGGCGTCAAACCAAATGTTGTGTCATGTATTTGATACCGAAGAAAATCTTGTTGTTCTACACGATATTATCATTTTGAAGACTGGGAAATTTCATGGAATGGAACACTCAGCTTCAAAATTACAAACTTCATAGCATGTCAAAATTCAGGACAGCTAGCCCAAGAATGCGTCTCGGGAGAGAAATTGAGTGTGGATATCAAGTTTATTTTCTCCCGTTTCAATGCTTTCACTTTTGACAACGAATGTCAAGCGGGAGACCGCAGTTTGATCTACCAAATCCATTGAACTCTAGCTTAATGTCCTCCGGATCGGATTTCAGACATTCCTGCACGTGGGTTTCAAATATTTGTCATTTCGTTGTGTTTAACTTTAGCAAAGAGAGCCCATGTAGACTCATGGCTATAAGCACAGGACCCATCTACTTGTTAATAAACTTTCCACAAAATATCAAAATGCCCCACAATTTTTACTCCCCGCATGTTTACAACAGTTGAGACTGAAAACTGAAATAAAGTTATTATTTATCTAGCCACCAACTAGTTTAAGATTTTCTTGAAATATTTGATATTATCTAAAAAGCAATGAATTCACACACACTCTCAAAAAAATTAAAAGACAAAATACACAAATTAATTGACTTTCGTAGAATGCTTCCGAGACTTTTCGTAGAGATCGGGTTGCTATCCAGTTTTTTGGTAGAGTACCATTTGTAGTAACGTAAAACTCATATTATAGAGAAAAGTGTAATTACATAAAATAAATTTTTTATTTAGAAATGTTTTAAATTCTTACCGTTAATTGATGAAATCCAACAACGTTTGTGTGAAAACACGGCCTGGTTTTAATCCAAATTTACAAACAATTAAATCAACAACCACCAAAAACTTGAAGCTTAACTTTTCCAGAGATTATTTGTTTGGAAGTTTTCTTGAGAGAAATCTTGCAAGTGTTTCCTTCTTTGGAGAAAAGTAGTTGGAAATTGGAATAACTCCGAGGTTGGACTGCGGTAATGCAGGTAAGGTTGATTTCGGATTTATACCCAAACTTGGAGTTTCAGTCTGTGAATATCCGTCGGGGAGTTGCGCCGGGTGTTCAGGTCATCTCACCGGAGTTTTATTTCCCCATGCAGAACAGACAGCAGAAGGTAACTGCAACTGCATACTTTACCCGATTCTAAGCATAAATTGGAAGTTCAGATTAACTGCCCATCATCCTCCTCGTTTATTTTGACATTTAATCTTCCACGACATGCTTTTGTTATTATTATTGGCATACTTTTCTGGAAAATTGAACGGCATATGATATTAGGTTGCATTACGGTATGGTCTGGACATTCTAACTGCTATTTAACGATCAGCAATAGAATCGTTACTTTTCATTGACTTTTTTGTCAGAATACAGAAGTTCACTCACAAAGTTGATTTTGAGGTACACAAAAAACTATTCTTGAAGTAGAATATCGTGCTGAATGCTTCATAAGGGAAGGGTAGGTTTGAAACAAAAGGCCACTGACCGGCGGAAGAAATGTACAGGAGAAGGAAAAAGATGACGTGTATCCGCCGACCTTAGAAATAAATTGAAACGATAATGGAAAAACATTATTTAAAACCGTACACCGCAGGAAGAAATCGTTTTAATTATTTAAAAAAATTAAAATTTGTAAAATCTTAGAATACTCTCTAGGTGTTTATTGAATTCATTCCAAACAAAACTAGAATTCTTGTAGGTAACACAAATGAGAAGACAACCTTAATGTAGGGGCTAAATTCATGACATCAATTAAATTCATAACAATTAAATAAATTCATGATCATGATCCGTTTGGGTATCCTTGGTCAGCTACTTTTCTGGCTTGGTTCCGGAAGAGTCAGTTTCTTTCTCTCTTTTTTTCCGGCCCTCCAAGCCTTTCAAAAAATACTGCATACGAGAAGGGCTATGTTGAATCCGGCGAGCCTGAACATTATTATCAAGAAGTTTTGGTGTGGATCCAACAGGGGCCGACCAAACA
The DNA here is from genome assembly GCA_034694305.1 of Protaphorura glebata. Taxonomy (NCBI): domain Eukaryota; kingdom Metazoa; phylum Arthropoda; class Collembola; order Poduromorpha; family Onychiuridae; genus Protaphorura; species Protaphorura glebata. The sequence goes on from JAQFYE010002687.1 coordinate 9,375, forward strand.
GAGCCACTAGTTTCTGACTCTGAATCCTCAAAATCTTCTTCAGTAGCGGAAGCTGTTCTATTCGAACTCGAACCCATCTCTGATGCCTTTTCCGGTTCCAATTTCAAGGCGCGCATTTTTAGCAATTCTTCCTTGAGTTCTTGACAAGACTTTTTTTTGGATGAAGGAACCGTAGACACAGTTGATTCCAAATCAGTCGAATTTCCAGAACGACGTGAACTTAATTCTGTTTCGCAGACTAGTGACGTTCCTGAAGAACTTGGTATCTCAGTGTCTGGCTTCGTCTCCTTCCATTTTTGGCAGATACCGGTCAATTTTTGGAATGTACTGGTCGACTTTCTGGAAGTACTGGAGATCTGAGATGAACTGGCCGACTGGTGGGATGTACTGATCGATTTTTGGGATTCACTGGTCGATTTCTTTGAAACTGGTCTTTCTGAAGCTTCTTTGACTTCATCTTCTCCACGCGACTCTTTTTCGCCATCTTCGCCCATTTCCGGGCCGACGTACTCATGTGATATTGGCATAACCTGGGCATGTGGAAGTAAGCGATCTGCTGGTGGAACTTGACCAGAAGCCAATCCCCAAGAATAACCTTGACTGGCTGAGGGAGCATCGTCACCCCAAGCATCGTCAACAACGGCGCCCCCGACCTCAGGATTTCGAATGGCACTACTTGGCCCGGCCGCCGGATCTTGAGTTGATAGAGTTCACAGAGATTGATTAGTTTAAATGAAACGGAAGTGGGTAGACAAAGGATACTGCGCCAAGACCATTATGCGAGGTACAAGTTTGATTCGAACTAAAAATGTAACAGAAAACCTTATTTTCCAGGGTAAGCCGGGCTAAGAGTGTACATAACGCAAATGCATGAGTCTAGAAGACCCCGCAAATTGACTGGAAGTTTAGCGCATACTACCTTAGAAGCTGGTGATCCAGCACATTCCCCGAAAGTAGTGACATCTGGCAGAATCCCCGAAAGGGGAAACTTAGCCCGATTTACCCTAATGATGGAAGGGAGCTTTCCCTAACATTGTAATTTACGTCCTTCAGGTCCAGTTAGGGCATTCTTCACCGAATTTATCTAATTTAACAGGAAAATGGTCTATTCACGTGCTTTTCGAATTTGCGATATTGATATTGGTGCGATATCCTTTTTAAATCTATGGTATTGCTGGCTTACTGATTTGTGCATATTGAAGATAATTAACAAGAGTCCACGCGTTAGCACATCTTGACTCATGGAAGCCCATTTGGTCACGCGGCAGGACATGAGTTTGATTATAACGACACTCAATCAAGTCAATGGGGAGCCCCGCCCTCTCTCGCTGATTGATGTAATTGCGTCGACATTTGATCAAATGTGTGCTCAATCGTGTATTTCTGCCCAATGTCGATGGTGTAGGCATGAAAATATAATTTTGAGAAACGATAATACTATGTATTCGGAAATCAAAGCAGTCGGTTCAAGAGAAAGACTCAAAATAGTTGAATAAATAGTTTACGTTAATTAATTAAATGTTTTGGTAAAAATCAAAAATTATTAATAATTAAAATAAATAGAGACTAAAAAATAATAAAATTATTTGAAAATTATTTCTTGCTAAGAACTTACATGATCAGGTGTGATTGATCATAAGGGCATATTTTCCACTCTTCACCAGGGGCCAGTATAAGTTTCTTCATGGGGTCCTTGGGTGCTGGTCGAGCCATTATTCCCCAGAGGGTACACGAAAACTTCACTGATCAAATTCACTGAACAAAATATGACAGTTTTATTTTTATTCACCGCGACCGCACACTTCTTCACTCGGACTCGGACAAAAGTAGATTGAAAAGATTCCGGATTTTCATTCCGCGTCTTAGCCCAGGAAATTGTCGGTTTCAAAATTCTGAGAACAATTTTGTAGTATTACACAGGGGAGTGAAATTGCTGTAATTTATTTACATTGATTTTGAAATCGTTTGCAGGTTTAATTCTTGTAATAATTACATTACAGCATCTGGAATACAATACAATACCGTAAAATACGGATGCAGTAGATTTTGTAATCGCCAGTAATTTGGATTGAAACGCCAGAAATACTTACAGGACTTGAATTTTGAAATGTAATAGTTTTCGACCTGCAATGAAACTTAAGATTGGCAAGTAATTTGTGTAATATGGTGAATGTCCTTCCCTTACTACAACAAAAAATAAATCCATTTAATTGTTATTCGACTCATCGGTTCACTTCAGACGATATGGTTTCTTCATTTCTTGGTTCGTTGGGGCACAAAAATATTTGAAGAAATTATTTCCTCGTGTCATTCCAGCCGTAGAGCCGTACTAGAGCAATTTTTTTTATAAACATGATTAACTGTCTGTGCCTCATAAGACCACTTTTACACGTATTTGTTTTTGTCCATATTTTGAATATATTTTTGTTTGTTCTCTCAGGTAGACATTGAAAATACCTACAGACATGATTTTTCTTCATTACTTTTCCATACTACTGCAGACACCTTCCTTAATTAGAATAAATGAAAAACAAACTAAACCCAATCTGCTACATGTCGTGCCTGTCAGTGGATACTGGGTGGATAATTATAGATATCGGTTGTCAATGTGCTTCTCTAGAGGTATACTCGTACATGGCTTGGGGAGAGCAAATGTTATGAACCACACTGTACGAAGTGTTCATTCCCCTTCCAAAATGCAAAGTACTCTTTCAAACACTACGTTGGCGATATTGCACCCTGTTTTACGACAAAAACCAATTAATGTGTGTTTTTATTTTTACTTAATTTATAAGGAGAGATCTAGTAGGATTTATAAGAATCTTGACGTTTAATGAAAATGCATTGTTAAATTTCTGCATGAATGAAGTAAACTGTCGGTCTAAAACTCATCACGCGTCACTCTGTCACTGAATTAATTTGACGTGCTTCAAAGAACACAACTCTTAGATAAAATTTATGAAATATTATAGACACACGTACGTGTGGTGCATTGTATTTATACTCTTCACCGTTAAAATCAAAGTCCTGTTTATTTACATTATTCATATTCATTCATAACATGAAGTCACTCAGCTTTGTTGGCTTTGTTACATTAAATTGAGTGCACAGATTCACCACATTGTATTGACATTGTTTAAAATAGCAGAATATTGCTCGGTTGAAGTAGCAAATTATATCCTACACACGCGTTGGACATATTTCAGAATAGACTAATTAAATGTTAACATGGATCCTCAAAATCTTTGAGTCCACTTATAGTTCTACATTTCGCTGATAAATTAATTTGTCGCTCAATGTCGTCATGCTTGTCATAATCTTAAGTACGATTGTAATACGTACAAAATTAAATTATGTGGTAGACGATTGAAGAAATAATTACGGTACTGCGAAGACGGAGAAAGTTTGATTGAAACATTGAGCGCAGGGTATAGCAAAATTTTATTTTATTTAGGACTGATTTCGTCGTACACCCAAAAAGCACAGATTGCCAATATATCTTTACGTCCCGAACACACTAAATTCTTTAAAGACATGGATATCTTATCTTTCGCCGAGAGAATGAGAATAATTTGCACTGGAGAAAAATACGAGTCGATTTACCCTGTAAAATGACAAAGTAAAATTTAAAGGAGGGCGCGTTAAAACGACAAAACAGAATTAGCATTAGACGCAAAAGCGTTTAAACCACACGAGGCAACATTTACGGGACTCATTAAACGGGTGAAATATCAGACTTGAGCGGGTGGCATGGACTGGCCAGAGCCCAGTCTAAATGAAGATATACGAGGAAACTTTCCCCAAAACTGGAACGTGCGACGGTGTGAGTGTGACACGAAGGCGTAAATAGAAGGTGGTTCAAATTCTGATGCACAAACCGCTAGGAGCAAAATAAACAATGATTAAACGTAATGTCTCCGCTGCTCTGACCTCATCAAATAGATCTTGAAAATTTGTATCTCAATATTTTCTGAAAGCCACAATCATCAAATTAAGAAGTGGTGAAAGTAAAGTGAAAGTGAATATGCACCACCCTATGTTCTCGTGTTGTGTATTTATTCTTGAGGTTCGCCCTGGGAATGACACGAGTAACAGAATTGTCATACCTGATTAGCGCAGGCGTGAGAGCAAGTCGGGTCAGTAGTTTGATCTGTGTCTCATTGTCCTATTTACGTCAAGTATGCAAATTTTGTTAGTCAACAAAATTAATTTGATTAATAGTATTTTTAATCGCCTGCACGCAAACTACGGTCATGTGTTGCATTGTGATTGCGGTGGGACCGTTGGCCGAGGCGCAGTATGAAGTGAAGCATTCGTTTTTAGACACTGACTATTTTGCTACTTACTTATGCAATTGCCCCTATTTTTGAAAACATCATTGAAAAGTTTTTCGTATCTGTGTAGTAGTAAAAACACAGATCACACGATTCTGCACATTATTCCAAGCTAATCCTATAGAGCTCAGAAATATAATCAGGTTAATTGACAAATTTTGTGGCATGTCTAATACACGCGATGATTTCTTTTCTAGTTTGCTCCACATAAAGAATATGAGAGATACCCCTAGTATTAGAAAATATTCCAGTGCAGGAATAACTGTCTAACTCAAATATCTGACATTCTCAGTCCGAAGGAATTGAACTATCAATATAGCGAAATGATGAGTGACAGCTTGTAGCAATAGCAACAGAGTTGGATTAAATTGGACATTCCAAAAGCTAAATCACAATAAATGTATCGTATGGAGTAGTCTGTATCTTTCATTTTGTTGATGGACGTTTGGCACAATGACGCTGGGAAACTAACGAGACATCGTAGAAAATCATTCAATGGATAGGATTTGGATTTAAAGATACTCAAGTTTCATTGTCATTCATGACGGACATATTCTCTGAGTTTTCTTTGACATACGTCAGTGCTTTCTCTTTCTTGAGGTTGTAATCCAACCCCCGTAATATATGCCTAGTCTTCCTTTCAGAAGTTCCATTGACGAAAGCAACCACGAACGTAATGTAAGGACTAATTTAATCTAAAAAGTCATTCCCGATCTTCTTACGCTCACAAATTAGGTGCTACGTAATATTATTACTTCAGATCCTGACGTCCTTTCAAGAACCTGTGGCATGCACACGGTGGCTCATAATTACTACCCTCTGTACTCGAATTTCCTCCTGTACGTTTAAAGTATTAGTCGTGACCTTGATGACCACTGAAGGTCAACCGAGTTTCTTAAATATTATTTTTTCTTTTTGCCTTTTGATACATCGTTCGTGGAGTCGAGACATACAAATAAAATTTTTGCCAAATCAAGCAGTGTCCATAAGAAAAAGTATAATTCAGGTAGACCGTTCATTTGGTCACCTGTCACCTTGGGTATGAACGACCTTGTAATATTAATCCGTGTGGCACTGTGGGAGATGCAGGTTCAGGTTCAATCCTTAGTCCGTTGTCCGTCCCTAATCATATGATTAATTCAGACCTACGCAACTTGTTTTCGTCTTCTTTGAAAATCAATTACTTCCTTCGACATTATCTGTTGAAATTTTTTTCTCATTTGTCCACTCCTACAGTTTGTCTTAGTCTTGATATTGCATTAAATCCGTACATTTACTTATGACGCCTTTGATGTTCATTCTGTAGCGTGCGAGCGATCTCTGGTTGACGACTTCAATACGTCAAGGATGCACGCGATGTATTGCATAAGTGACATCATAAGAATTATTAATTTTGGAGGTTTTGAGACAAAAATGTCTAATATTGTTGATGTGACGTTGATTGATTGACGCGAGTGGTTCTTTTATTACGCGCTTGCTGGAAATGCCTCAGGATTGCGTCTGCTTGGTCATTCGGCATTATTTCGACATACGGCATACCCCACTTTATGAATAGTACCTCAATTGTTTATGAGTGTCAAAATTACCGGATGAGTCGAATAAGGAGCTTAGAATTAATCTTTAGAAAAACGAGACTGCTCGAAAGATCGACACTTTGATTTTTTTCGAGACTGTACTTTCTGTTAAAATTTTGATAAAAAGTGGTCAGGAAAAAAAGCTAATCCTGACAAAAATAAATAAATTACTGGAATTCCGAGCATGGTAGAGACGAGGCGTATGCGTGGTGCCCTACAAATGAGTGCAGAATAAACATTCTTAGCTATTCTGTAAATAAATAATATTTTTCAAGCTGTAACTACCTTGTTATTTTTCTCAATTTAAATTCCAATGTAGTCTTCGTAGTACGCTCATTGTTAATTCATTATCTAATAATAAATGTGGGTCGAGATTTCCAATTCGTGGAAATTTTGGATGCCTCAAGTTAGGAGTCTAGCTTAAAAACCAGTTCTTTTACAGTTGTTCCGACCAATAAACATTATTGACGGTGGTTTACTTTCTTTGATCCGTGTTTATATTTGTCACAAAGAGTCTTATTTTTATTTTGACAAGAAACCCGCCCACTCGACTTTGCAACGATTTTTACAGACGTTTCCTTGAGAAACCAAATACAACACAAAGAGTTTGAATCCTTTGTGAAAGTCACTCCGTCGAACTAGGCTACGACGCATTTTTCACTTAAAATCAAGACATTATTGGACCCCAAGGCAAGGATTGTCTGTTTGTCAGGTCTCGTATGCCGCTCAAAGCAGATTTACGGGGTGCCAAGTGTTTTCTGATTTGTAATATGCTACAGACGAATCCGGTATGGTAATAAAAGAATAACCCAATGCACTTTGGAACGGCCTTTTTGATGTGGATTCCAAAAATTCAGACACAATAGCAGCGGATTTTTTTTTAAATACCTCCGATTGAGATTTTAACTATATCTTCAAGAAATTAAAATATAATATATCACACAATTGTTTTGTTCAGATTTTCTTCAAATTTTTCGAGGTCATGGGATCTCAATCGGTGCAGAAAAGTGTATAGCCGGTTTAGTTTAGACCTTCAATTGGAGTGATTCCCTTGTGAGTATTTCTGACTATTTTGCCACAGACCGACATTGAAGGTGAATGGACATATTTGAGACTCTGTAGTAAGAACGTTGTACGAATCTTAGGTCATATTATTTTGAAAGTTTCGTAGAAAATGTATTAAAGAAAAGATAGTCCTAATCCCCGTGTAAGGTGTCACAAAAAAACGATAGCGGCTCTAGGATTGAGCCAACTGTGTTTGGACCCGGCCTATCCAGACATTTAATTGACCTTCGCAAACACAGAATCTTGTTAATTAGAATTTTCAGGATATTTGTCACTTGGTATTGTATGTTCGTATTGTGAGAAACTTTCTAAACCAGAAACCCTATTTTCCATTCATAGATTCAATCGTATTTGCCATTCTTCAACTTATCATGTTTTATTTACATTTAATTACCGTGAAGGTTCGAACGTTGATTCTAAGGGGTAAATCATACAATATTACTGGGAGTAGGGACTCGGGAGTCAAGAAATTTCAAGAATGTTGTTGTCAGGATAGTTGAGTTAAGTGAACTGAAATATTCGAGGTAAATAGCTCATTATTTGGCTATTTTTCTCAGCATTGTCAAATGGTCCATTTTCTTTCAAGTATAACCATTCATATTCAAAGCGGCGCGTGGATAGTTGAAACTGCCAATTTATATCTCTGATTCTGAGATAAAGCGCGATAAATGTCTCCGTATTTTCGAAACGTTCACATCAAACCACGGCCTTGACTAAAGTATTCTTTTTGTTACATAACTCGAAATTGGGGCACAGTCCATACTAGTTATATGTACCAGAATAAATCCCTACAAAGAGGCTTGTTAAAATGAAGAGTAGTTGACCTCATATAATTTAAAAGCTGATTGGTGTCACACATCATTCGTATCACATATCATAGAGCAGCCAGCCGGGAAATACGTACTTTTGAGTCGTCTGAAATTTCAATTAGTAAAATTACGAAATTTTGAA